>APFE030195081.1:43555-59499 GCA_000404065.3 Pinus taeda | reverse complement strand
ATATATAAGATGACCTTTGCACTTGTTTCAACCCCAATACATCAACTATTTCAACATTTTTCAGGCTTAAAGTGCACCGGTTGTTCCAACAAGTTATGTTCATATCACTTATTGGGAGTGTTACACAACATTTTGTCACTGTCCTTGTACTCCCCATCCCTTGTTCCTGGAGGACCTCTATAGTGAACCCTACACGCTTTCCCTTCATGAAGAAAGTCCCATCGTGTCCCTCTTCATGAGTAGCACAATTCCCTTTTTCACCATTTCCCCAAAATCTTCTATTTTTCCCAATTACAAGATCGGCACTAATGACCCTTGTCCTCCTCACGCCAATATGAAGGGATTAACACTATCCCTAGCACCGATTGGAGTGACTGAGCTTTGTTCCAGCCGCACCGATCCTCTTACGAAAAGTTTTTTAAATAAGGAGTCAATGCTTCCAGCTCTAGAAGCTTCATAACGGAAGTCTGGTAAATGGTTGAGCTAGATGGAATCAAGGATGTCAGTTTGGGCTCCTTTCCCCTATAAGGATGGAACTACCTCAAGAGATAAAACCTTCTACCATGAGAAGAGGAATCACCTCCCATCCATTCATGCTATATAAACCTCCATTTTTTCCAAGCACAAGCTGCTGTTAATGTTGGTGTGTTAGTGCTAATTAAATTTGGAGTAAACAACAAGCTATTCATAGTTGTAGCTCTCTAGTTATGTAAGGGAGAAGTGTGAATTTGGTTTAGTGTGAAGCCTAAAGGGAAGAGCCTTAAAACTATCATTGTTGAGGCCATCATGGAATGATAACGAAAGTGTGTGGGAACCTGGTTTTATTGGAGGAGAACAACAACATCAAGACAATGGTTGTAATATTCAATATATATGTAGCTATCGACTGATTTCCTACGTAATGTTTCATCTCACATGTTTATGGATTAATGCTTCTTGACTTGTTAAGTGGGTTGAATTACAATTTGTCTATTATCACGATTGTTGTTTCCTGTTGTTTACTTGTTTTAGGTGTTTGAAGAAGGAAATGAGAGATAGCTAGAGCAAGCAAGCAAGGTCATCATCAAATGGGATAAGTGTACTAAAAGGTAGGCACTCTTAATTGGTTCTAACCTAAGGAAATCTTCCATAGAATGTATCAGTTGTGGCTAGACCCATTATCAGGCTAGAGGAATTGTTTGTGTCCGCATTGATAATTTTACTTCACCACAAATTGGCGACTCCACTAGGGATCCAATCCTTCTATTTGTTTTCTTTGAATTTCATGGTTTTGTGTGAAATTTTCTAGTTTCACCATTTCCCTTTAGTTTTTTTTGTTTTCGTTTTCTTACTGGTCCGAGTTTGAAATTCATAGTAGCAAGTCTGGTCCTAACTTTAATTTTTTTTTCATTTTTCTTAGCTTCCTCACTCAGGGTGCTTAATTTGCTGACAGTCACGCTGATCAGTGTGATATGATGAGAAACAGTGGCACTGACCCCCTTCTAGTGCTTGTTGTCAGTTAGGCAGTCGCGCTAATGCTTGTAAGTGAATATTAGGGTTTTCCCCAAATCTTTGCCAGTGTTTTTTTCTCTCATGATTTCGACCTTGTAAGCTTTTAGACCATATTCTCCCTGACTAGAAAGATTCTTTTCATTTGGTTTGTTTTCTTGTTGATTTGTCATATTTCCACTTGATTTCTTGGGTCCTTGGATGGTTAGTGGCACTAGGGCATCTAGATTGTCATCCGTTCAACTGATTGTGAACTGAGTGAGTCGATTTGTTGGTGCATTTACTACTTGCATTTCGTTTACGGTCCTTCTACGACTTTGACCTCCATTACACACGTTTGAAAAGTTTTGTTTGTTTGTTTAAAAGTTTCTTTTCTGGCATGCATCACATTTCTTGTCTTTGTTTTGGTAAAGTCATTGTTTCATTAGTTTGAAAGAGATTCTCTTTTCTTGTTTTTCATTTGCTTGAAGAGATAATTGTCTCGAAAACTTTTCCATTGAAGTGTTTTATGAGAGAATTCATTTCATCATTTCATGAAAAGTATAAAATTCTAGTTTGCTGCATTAGTATGCTATTGTAGTTAGCATCATTGAAGACTAGGATTGCATTGGAATTTGAAAGAAAAATAACTCTCTTTGCTTTTGAAAGGACTGTTAGAAATGTACTTGTTAGGAAATTAGGAATTGGAATGATTTTTCATTAGTTTATTTTCTCAAAAAGTGGAGTAGTGGAAAATCATTTTGCTTTCAGTTGCTTTGTTGTTTGCATTTGATTGTGTGTTTTCTACCCTCATGAGTGTAGACAATTCATTAAATTGAAAGGGTCTTGTCTCATTTAGCTGCATTTAGGGTTTTCCGAGTCACATTGATAAGGCTTGAAAATTGAGACATAACTCAAGATCAACTTTAAAATGAACTCAATTAACCTAAGGTGCATTTGAAATCTAACGATCACATCTCAAAGGTCTAGGCTAGAGACGTGTTACGACATCTTTGAACCTAGTAGCTGTCATTAGCTTCGATACTAGACAATGCTAGTACGGATTTGTGTTCCCCGTACCATCGAGTATATAACAAGAGACCCCTATAGGTTGCAATCCTTTATCCATAAGAATCTGATTCAGCCGCCTTGCAAACACGATGCACCGAACACAGCATGTGGGGAGATCGCTTGCTCATACTTCTCAGTTCTCTAGGAGGTATTCTGTAGTTCATGGTTGCGTGGTAATCCTTTTTACCTAGATCATCCAGAGAAATCATTTTATCTTTTTGATTCATTAAACTTAAAAGACCATTCGAGAACTTTTCCTTTCAAGCTCGTTTTAATCAAAAGTGATAGAGTCATCTTTGTTTCTTTCTTGACTCTAAAAACATGAAAGAGCACCAATGTATTTGTGCATATTTAAAAATAATTTGCCCACGATATTATAACATCTTGTTAGTCTTTTCTAGACCAAATAGTGAGTTTTCCCTAAAGAACATTTTAAAGCCTTGAAGCTTATCTCTTTTTTTCCTGTTAACTAAGAGAAGGTCATCGTGGCTGAACCATTTGTTTCACCTACTTCCTCTTCCTATCCTCCATCTGAAAGATTGTCTGAGGAGCCTTGTCTTGAATTGCTAGAGTCACTCAAGGACCAAGGTGTTGAACTTGGAATCGCTCAGAGCATTCAACCTTTGTCATCCTGTCCTCCGCCTACTTTAGATACTGGGTCACCTGCTGAATTTGGCCTAGCTTCTCCAAACAATCTTGTTCAAACTAATGAGAGTTCGATGACTATGGACGATCAACTTGGACTGGTCATCTATCCTTCGAATCCTTTGTTCGACCCTGTTGTGATATCACAATAGCGTACATATGGTCCGTACGATCAACTGGGTGTTCCTTTGGAATTATTCCCTCATACATCTTTGGTTGTTTACCGTCATTTGTTCCTAGTTATGGAACCCGAAGGTGATGCTCTAGTCACCTCTCCAGATGAGTCAAAAGTTTCTACTCCACACACTATCGAGGAGGAAGAACATCCTTTTCCTCCTGAAGGTTTCCCTTATACAGGGAGCATTCCCATTAATGTGTATTAAGAATTACCGCCTAATTATGTATCCTTGGCACAATTGGTTTCAGGTACACCTAGTGCCTCATCACTTTACCATAACCCTATTTGGGCATATGGCACCATGCCTACTACCATTCCATTCATTGTGAACTCGACCTCCCAATAGGTCATTACCTCAATCCCGGTGCAACCCACCATTCCGAACCTTCTTGTATCGTCCATCCCAGTCACCCGTCTAGTTCAACCGACGATCTCGAAGAATGTTACTGTCAATCCTTCGATCCCTCTAGTAAGTGGCCAAGCTGTGCCACCACCTGGGGGGTAGAATATGAGTGTTTCTATGGTGTCAGGCACCACGAATGTGAGTAGTTCATGTTAGGTTCCTATAATAATAGGGATCATAATTTTGAATTGACTATGTTGATTCTTGTAATATTGTACATACCTTTGCTTTTTTGAAAATGTTTTCCATATTAGAAAATGAAAAGAGGGTATGTCCTAAAAGAATAATTAAAGGAACAAAAGAAAGAAATATCAGGAAAGATATAAAATATGAACCCCACAAAAAGAAACAAAAATAAATTCTGAAAGTGTTGCACATTCAAATGCCACTACTCTTAGTTTACTTTTCTTTTGCAAATAATATTGTGTGCAGCTTGTCCAAAATGCCACAATTCATGATGATCATACAGTTTAATCTTGATTATTCATTCTTTCAAATTTCATGTCATGATAATTAGTGAATAAAGATATGACCAAAATATTTAATCTTGGCAGATCATTAGTTAGGTAGAGAATAAAAATGATCTCATAAGTTTAATCTGAGCCATTGGAAGATATAAGGTTAGAAATAAGTTAGTTTTCTTATCAAAAGAAAATAAAAGGGTCAGCATGATTAAATGCACCCAATAAAGGAAAGAAAAAATGTTAGAATAAATTGAAGGGTAGGTAGATACTTTGCAAAAAATCATAAGCATCATTATGCTTATCAAAAAATATCATTTTAACCCTTCCATGTGAGAATTCCCTTCCCTTGTTTAAAATCCCTTTTTCCCTTCCTAAAACACCTTGTTTCCACTCTTGGAAACCATTTCCCATTGTAAAATACATTCCCCTTTGAAAAAATCCCTTTCCCATTATCCTAACACATTTCCCCACCTTATATTATTAACCCCCCACTATATTAATTCCCGACCCATTTCATATTAACCTACGCTTAATAAATTGAATTAAAAACCTTGTTTTTAATTAAATTTAATACCCAACCCCACATCTTTAAAAAACCCCCATCCAATCGTTTGATCTTTGATCAAATCCAATGGTTCACATGCATTATCGCATCCCCCAACTTCCGACATTTAAAACTAATGCAAGGTTTCGAAATGGGTGGTTTCACTCACCCCCTCCCCTGCCACGCGCACCACTACATTTCATCGCATCCCCCCAGTCCCAAACCGCCATACCACCTTTTGTCGTGCAATAGTCAACCAAATTTATTCCAAAGGTTATGCGATAAACCACCCATGTGCTAAATCACCCACATCATAAACCACCCATGTGTGTTAAACTGCTAATTCCCAAAGAAAATACAAAAAACCCCAATATTTCATTATTTCGCCATTGCTGTTGTGGAAAAAGATCCAAAGACCTCGCTAATCGGAATTTCAGCCGCTGTTGCTGTCTGCACCCTGCCATAGGTAATCCTCGGTGCTCTTCTCCATCAATTACATACATAAATTGATAAAAGAATCAAATTTAATGGCTTCCAAGAGCGTTTAGAATGTAAATCCTCTCAACCTCTAGTGTTAGATGTCGAACACATTCCCTTGGCCGTTAAAGAATTTAAAATCATTGATACTATGACAGATTCCAACCTTTTTGAGCTCCACTGTTGGAGCCATGACAAATTCATTGACCATTGAGATGATATCCATTTGTGGGATTCAAATTTTCCTAAATACATATTACCATAGACCTTTCAATTCCTTGAACTTATTAGACTCTTTGAGATTAACTATTTGCCTAATGAAAGAGTTTTAGTTACCCAAAATCAAGAGATCCTTTTAAAAATCACTACTCAATCCATAAATCAGATGCTACATATTCAACCACAGCCTGATGAAGTGCCAATATCCATTGAAACCCTTACTGAATTCTACTTGAAGCTGGACTTTCCCAAAAGATTCCAAATATTTCAGTCTTTCCTTCCACCATTAGTAGAAACCCCAAAAGATAATCCTCCATACTCAGCATCCATTTTTTCAGAGAGAACTAGACAAATTGTCACCATGCTGTCATGTGTTTTAGGGCATTTCGCTGATGAATATGTGGAAGAATCTATCCTTGGTTTCCTATCCATATTTTTCCCAGGTCAGCCTCCAACTTCCATCTTCAATTTTTCCCAATACCTAATATATGCGGTCCATGATCAGCTAGTCAAGCTGCCAGAAGAAGGAGTGCTCAAATACTCAGTTTTGTTCCATATGTTTTTATATTTCCAATAGGAGAGGTTTGCAGTTAGCCTCCAAAAACTAGACACATAGGGTAATCCCCAATCTGTTGTCTTTTGGACATCCTTGATCAGAAAGGATTCCATAGAATATAGCTATAAAGACTTCATTGATTCATTTGCTTATCCAGTTGTTAATATGCTAAGCAGTAGCATTCAACCTAGAATCAGTGAAGAGATAAAGAAGGTGTTACAATTGTCAGATCAAAGTAAAACAGGAGGCTGGTATTTATACCAAAATCATACAGAGATTAGAGTGTATGGAAGCCAACTAGTTCCATACAAGCTTCCCAAATACCTCCCAATGAGGATATTTTCTTTGGAATACATCAGACAAATCTTGAATTCTGATGAGATCCATTTCCTTTTAGCTAAAAAAAGACCCAATTCAAGATTAAAAACCAAATAGGGCCTTTTATATGCAACAATAGAAATGCTGGAAAGGAAGCAGACAAATGTTTACAAGATTTCAAGTTCAACAGTAGTTTCAAATGGCCTTATGACCCTTTGGGTGTCATAAATAAATTAAGAGTCAAATTCAAATTGACCCCGTTCATTCATGAGTAAAAACCTGAAATTGAAGAGTATTCCAACTAGTCAGAGTGGTTGGAAAACAATCTACAGGAGGTGGATAAGCATATTAATACTAGTTCCATCCTGCATACTCCAGACTGATAGGAAAAATTCAAAAAGGGCTAGAGAAGAAGGATCCTACTCAGCAGAAACTACTTCTGATACTAAATTCAAGCTTTTGAGTAGAAAGAGAACCAAGCTAAATCTAGTAATAGAGCAAGAAAATACAATTGATACAGAAAAATAGATTATTATCAGGGGTGATGCACCCTCAACACATATAGAAGAAACACCTCTGCCATCATCTTCTAGTGCAAAAATAATTCAAAATCAAAATAATGTAGAATTTTCATCATCTAGCAAACCAGTTGAGAAAGAGAAAGATATCATGGAGAAGTACAAAGAGATTAAAATCAGAAATGAAGCATTAAAGGCTGCTATATGTACACAATAATGGAAGCAAACTCCCAGTGATTAGAGTAGGTTGCTTTCAGCTTTTGACCTCAAAACAAGGAAAATGCAGTTGACCTTCTTACAGGTAGAGGTAAAGTCCCCAAGAACTTCAGAAGATTATAAGAAAACAACCTTTTAAATTCATGCCAAGGATGTGCATCCAATCAAACAAATTGAATTTCACAAATAGGCAGGAGAGATGGTATATTCAACCATGACACATAAAGCTCTAAGTGTCCAGAAATTGAAGAATTCTCTTGAAAATATATAGTCACAGTTAAAGCTGGAAAGGGCCTCATCACAAGCAAAAGACAACATGATTAAGTCACCAGAAGATTTGGTAATTGAAATTGGCGATAATCCAACTGGCATCAAGGCAGTAGAAGAACTTATAAAAAAGAAAAATGTAGACATAGCTGCACTAAAGAAATAGCTAAAGCTACCAACCACTGAGCATCCACAAACCAAGGAGGTTTTAGAAACAGTTAATCAAAAGGATGAGATGATGAATTTAATCATCCAGTTGACAACTCAACTAAAGGAAATCGAGACAGAAATGGATAAAATTGTATAGGAAAAACAATCTAGCAGAGAAACAGTTCCCATTACTACTATTCCCATAGGATATACATAAACACCTATATCTACATCATAACCTGTATCAACATCAGTTCCATTAACTACAACAACATCAGCATCAACAAGTCCAACAACCCACCCCACTGATGAGGACAACAAATTGATTAAAGTAATGGAAGATATGTCCATTCAAATAACACAGGTTAATAAGCTCAAGGAACAAGTAAAGAGCTTAGAAGAGGAAAATAAATTAGCAGAAGTAATGCATCAAGAAAAGAAACAAAAAGCCAATAGACTGAGTGATAGAATCCACAAGCTAGAAAAATAGTTGTCACTAAAAGAGCCTTTAGCCCAAGAAAAGCAACATTTGTGGGCCAATATCATTAACTCAATTAATGATATTTGGCCTTATATACAGGTAATATTTGATCAGAATGATTTGGTGAAGGAATCTGGTGATGCAATTCAAAAGGTAAAAGCAGATCTTAGAAAGAAACTAGAGGAAGCCTCCCAAATAATCAAATTCCTAAATTCTAAAAACAAGTATGAACGAGAAGATCTAAGGATAACTGATAGAACATAGACTATACTAGAAGTGAAGAAAGCGATTTCCAAAATAAATATGATGATACAGCTTGAGGAGAAATGTTAAAGCATGAAACTTGCAGTAAACATGTTTATTGACAAGTTTGATGTATTGAGACAGAAGGGTTTGCCTAATCCTTTAGTAATGAATAATAAAATAATGATACATGAAGACTGCGATAAAAATATGAGGGAAGTAGCCAAAGAGACTTCCAACAGTTCATCCACGAAAGGTTTACCCACACGCAAAGTGCTACTCCAGACTTTAGAAAACTTCTTTTACCTCCGCCATGAGGTAAATCACCTTTTTGTGAATAAGCCTACATTTTCCAAATATATAGAGGCAGATGAGATTTACCAGAGGATGATGAAAATCAAACTTCCATATGAAGAAACATGGGGAAAATGGTGTGATTTACTAGAAGGGTGAAAGGCACAAACAGGGTGAAAGGAGCAGAGAACGTGTAAGAAAAGCAGAAGAAAGAAGCAGTCAAGTAACAACAATCAAATAAAAAGGGATAGATCTCAATCAGTTAAATAGGTGTCACTATCTTTTTGTATAAAGATATTTATTTTCCTTAAATAAATCCTAGTGAGTTGACAGGATATTTTTGTATAAATACTTCATCATTCGAAGTATCAAGGGTGGATTTTTGAATATTTCTGTAGCTGTCTGATCTATTACGTAAGGGTTATTGTACCAAATTCCAGTTGACAAATAGAACAAGTTATAAAGAGACTTCTTGACAGGATTCATGTGTTGATCTATCTTAGTGAAGTATAAATTTCAATTGTTCATATTTTCTTTCTAAGTATTCCATAAACTTTCATGTGTTCTAAATTTGAATGTTATAACAAGAGTTTTACTGTAGAATTTGCTTAAACATTACACTATGCTTTTAATTGTTATACATTTCTATGTTTTCTTTTGATATTTGGGTTAGAGAATTCTTAATTTCCCTCTGATCGTGATTGATTGTCTTCATCCTTCTTCAGTATCCGGTTTAAGGAATTCTTAGTTGTTCCTTGATCCCGATTAAAAAATCATTTCACCATTCAACCTTGAGATTTGATATTGCTCACCTATCTTGCCCTGTAACATCTCTTTATAGTTTGTTGTTGTTCTGTTTTCAAAACATATTGACTCCATAACCCAATGGAAATGGAAAAGCACCTATTCATATAAATCATTAGTTCCACCAACCAACCAAAACCAATCCAATTAAACATACATAAGTAGCCTAAAATCCATAAAATAAACAAAGTTAAATCATATAGAGAGACCCCTCTCCAATTTTAGGAAGGCTAGATCCTAAGCTCCAAAGTAGATTTGTAGTTACCTCTGATATTTTTGTTTAACGCATGGAACAACCCCTAGAAATTTCAGAGTGATAACAATTCACAGGCTCACATGGTTGGTATGAACCAGCCTTCTTCTGGCATTATTCAAAACTCTGTTGGTCCTGCTGGATCAAGCAATGTCTCGTACCAATAGGTTCAGAATCCCATTGGTCCATCTGGATCGAGAAATTTCCAGTAGCATTAGCCTTATGAGGCTCAGGTTCAGTAACAAACTCCTTACATTCCATATGGTTGTCAAGGGATGGTTAATCTGCCTTACGTCCTTCAATATGGGAAGTAAATTCAGTCTGGCTCATCCACTTTTTAGGGTGGCTATGGCTAGATTTAGTTTGAAAATTTTCCGGGCATTGTTCAAGTACCCTTGCAACATCAAGGACAACCTCTGTAACAATAAGGGAATCCTTTGTTGCAGCAAGGGCCATCTGTTCAACAGCAATGGAAAACGATACCACAACAAGGTCAACTACAAAAACAGTAGCGGAAAACCTCGCAACAGTTGCAGAAATCCATGCAGCAGCAGATGCAGTATGCTCCAAAAATATCCCAGCCTATGTCTTCACAGGACCAACCTCTGCAGCCCCAGGGGTAGCTTTTGCAATCACAAGGTCAACCCTTGTAGCAACTAAACCAACTCGGGCAACATCAACCTTTATATACATATCAATAGGGTCAACCATTTCAAGGAAAAATCTAGGGACAAGTCCTGCAGTAGCAAGCCCAAAGTACTAATGTCCTAGGTCAATAGGTACATAACGCTTTTGGCCAAGGGCGACAGGTAAAAGATTCCTATGTCCAAGGGCAACAAGTGTACAATCCTTATGCCCAAGGGAACTAGATCCAAAATCCTCTTGTTAAGGGGAAACAGGTTCAAAACGCGTATGTTTAGGGACAACATGTACAATACCCATATGTCTAAGATCAATACGCTCAACAACCTCTTAACCCATATGTTTCTTGTCAGCAACCTATGACCAGACAGTTCTAAGGTGTTCAAGGTCAAAATCCTCCCTATTGCCAAGGTAACCCACAATGGGGACAAAATCAAATGCCATATGGCCAAAATCCCCTACAATGGGACACAAATCCTTACCAGGAGGGATGGGTTCCTCCGGTTGGACCCACCTATCTACCTCCAATGCCTTTTAATACTTAATTTCCGTTCTTGGCCACACTAGAGTGGATAGATGTGTCCCACCTTACGAATGATCCAATCCTTCATTCACCATACTAGCCTCTAGTTTCATCAAAGATCCCAAGAGATTGTCCTATGTTTGATGGAAAAGTAAAAGAAGATCCTCAGGCCCATGTGATGACATATCACCTCTAGTGCTCTTCAAATTCTTATGTTGATGATTCTATTCATCTTTGTCTTTTCCAATGAAGCCTCACAGGTGCTGCAACCAAGTGGTACATCGAGCTTCCTTGAAGTACTTACCACGACTTTAACTCTTTAGCCATGGCTTTCCTCACGCATTTCCAGTTGGTGGTTCACTATGAAACTGGCACCTATTTACTCACGTCACTTAAGCAAGATACTGCAACGCACATCTCCAATCACATCCATGAATGGAGACGTAGACGTCGCCTGATCAAATTTGAGATTGATGATCAGTTGCTCACATAATGGTTCACTAAGTCATTCGTAGCTCCAATTGCTCGCGATATACCTATGGGTGGATGTGTTACTGAAGAACAAGCGATTGCTCGTGCCCAGTACTTAGATCTTGTTTATTCTCAGTTTGGAACTTTATATGAGTTATTACTCGATGCTCCGCGGCCATCATATGATCCCACGACAACAAAGTCGTAGGCTACACCTCCTGTTGATGGAGTCATTGGTTCAGTGTCCCAGAGCCCCACTAAATCTTCTTCCAAACAGAATTCGGTCTCAAACGCTGCTTCTAATAGTTCCTCGCAGAATCCACCTAGCCTTGGTAAAACCTCAGAGGTCCATGCTGTCGAGTCTATCACAGTGGAAAAATCCTCGAAAGGTAAGAAGAAAGGCAAAGGCAAGGGTAAAGCTGATGCCCCAAAACAGGGTCCTCCCAAGTTGTCTACTGGTGATTCTTCACAACGGAAGCCTAAGTATCCATTCCTCATTTGCGAGGAGGATCACTATACCAAGGATTGTCCCCAATGATCCAAAGTTAGTCATTTGCTCAAAGGGACGCCAATTGTCTTGAAAGAGCTATTCCATCTCAGCAAACCCAAATGATAGACCAACCTCAATCATTTACTTCCTCAGGATCTCAAGTGTTCATGATGAGTACGCCTATTAATGTGGCTACTAGATCAAAACATTACCAAACTCTTGCTATGAAACCCGGGAAAGAGAAATAGATCCACCCTTCTTCTTTTGCCCCGAGTTGTAGCCCTCTTCGTATCGAGCGCCCTAACCCTGAATCCACTATTCGGCCACCCTCTTGTGGTGTGCTAAGGAAATCCTCATACAATCCCAATCCTCGAACCGCTCAACACTATAATATTATTGAGGATTTGGCTCAGGCACCGTTTGCTATCTTGGCTCTCAAGGTACTCCAAAGCTGTCTGTCTCAGCCGAAATATTTGCTATCATATATTGGGGGGTATTGATCCTACCAATTCCAGTTTGATATGTTTTGATCTAGAGCACCATGTTCTGCGCCTGCCTCATCAGATTGCCTTTCTCATTCAAGTAATCATCAACAAGAAGACCATCCACAGGACTATCATTGATGAAGGTGCTTCCACCTACATCATGTCAATCGCATACTGGAAGGCCATCAGTTATCCTACTTTGAACCAATCTCCGAACACTTTGGAAGCTTTCGATGGGTGCAATTCATGACCCTTTGGTGTCTTACCTAACCTTGCCATTACTTTGGAGGGAAAGACAGTACAAGTCGAGGTAGATATTCTTCACGCTAATCTCAATTATAATCTTCTACTTAGATGGAGCTAAACCCATGTTACGCATGTTGTAGCCTCCTCCCTATTCCGCATGATTGATTTTCCCCATCAAGGGAAGATTGTCGCTGTCAACCAGCTGTCCTTCTTTGCCTCTTCCTCCTCAGATGGAAATGTTCCGTATGTCAAGCACACTAGTGCTCCCTATGAGAGTGTGGGGGCAGGCATTTTTAAAGATTCTACGTTGATGGGAATTTTTCTACTCCCACCTCCTCATGTTGCCTCTCTCAACATGATCTTGATCAAATCTGATCCTTGGGTCGTACCTTCACCAGATCTTGTTGATACCTGGGGCGAGGTTATGCCACTTAGTCCTGCCAAAATCATTTACGTGGATATTGTTTCAGCCTCAAGTTTTGTATCCTCTCATTCTCCTATTTCAAGGACTTCTCTCGATACATATTCTCAATCCCCATGGCTTGGTGCTTCAGAATCTCCTGATCCCTTAGCTGAGACTTTCCTTACTAATGAAAGTATCATGGAAGTAATGTCTCTTAAGGAGC
This sequence comes from Pinus taeda, assembly GCA_000404065.3. Taxonomy (NCBI): domain Eukaryota; kingdom Viridiplantae; phylum Streptophyta; class Pinopsida; order Pinales; family Pinaceae; genus Pinus; species Pinus taeda. The sequence goes on along the minus strand of APFE030195081.1, from coordinate 46,448 downwards.
CACCTTGGAAAGATACTCATCATCATTCCTCATTCTTACGTCGCCCGATGGTCATCTCTAACGGTCTCGAAGAGTTCCCTTCTCAGTTTCATTCCCCCCCGCTTCTGGCACCGATCCTGACTCATGAAGTATGGTCGAAAGGAAATTTGGGTAATATTACCTAAACGATGCCAGTTAATATTTATATCAAGCTTGGTATCATTTAACATGTCCATATTAGGGAAACTTGTTATCCGGATGATCTCAAGATCTATACTCGTCTGTTTCAAGAATTTCGTGATGTGTTTGCATGGTCATAAGGGTATTGATCCTAGCATTTTTGTCCATGAAATACCAACTTATCCTCATGCAAAGCCTGTTCACCAATGGCTCCACCTAGCGCACCCTAGGAAAGCTTCTGCTATCAAGGGTGAAGTTGAAAAGCTTCTCAAAGATGGATTCATCTATTTGATCCCTCTTACAAATTGGGTGTCAAATATTGTCCCAGTGACAAAGAAACAAGGCACGATCCAAGTTTGATTATCGTGATCTCAACTGTGCCTGTCCTAAGGATAACTACCATATTCCCTTCATTGATTAGATCATTGATGAATGTGCTGGGAGCAAAATTGTTTCCTTTATGGAAGGTTTTTCTGGTTACAAACAGATTAACATTGCACTGACCAATCAAGAAAATACATCTTTTATCTATCCATGGGGTACGTTCACGTACAAAAAGCTTCCTTTTGGCCTCAAAAAGGTTGGGGCTACATTTTAGTGGGTGATGTCCTATGCGTTTCACGATATTCACAACATCGTGCAACCTTACTTGGATGACCTTCCTGCTCATTCTCGTAAGTGCCAAGATCACCCTGACCATCTTTGGCAGTTTTTTCTTCGCTGTAGACACTACAACATTCGGTTAAACCCGCATAAGTGTGTTTTCTGCATAGAATCCGGACGACTCCTCAGCTTTATTGTTTCCAAGGATGGTATACGCCTTGACCCAGTTAAAGTTGAGGCCATTGTAAATTTACCCCCTCCATCTTCATTGCACCAACTCCAGAGCCTGCAAGGAAAGGTAAATTTCCTCTGTCGTTTCATACCCAATTACGCTGGGCTAGCTACGGGATTTACCCGGTTGCTCAAACAAGGAACACCATTTTCTTGGGATGAGGTTTCCCAAAAGTCTTTCGATGACCTTAATGCTATCCTTGTAAATGCTCCTTTGTTGCATCCCCCAGATTATCATTGAGATTACTTCCTTTACCTAGTTGTAACCCCTAGCACCGTTGCCATGGTCTTGGTCCAAGACGACGATGAAGGAAATGAAAAGGTTATCTACTACCTTAGTCGTAATCTCCTCGACACCGAAATGGGTTATCCCATGTCGAGAAGTTGGCTTTGGCTGCCGTCCAGGCTATTCAACTCTTTCAACACTACATCCTCTTATGCACTACTACTATGATTTCTGAATGCAAAACCATGACCTACATCCTGACTCGTCAGTTGCTGGGGGGCAAGTATTTTAAATGGATTGTCATCCTGCAAGAATTCAATTTGGTATTTACTATTGCCGAATCTAAAAAGTCACTAGTTTTCACTGAGTTGATTTGTTCCCTTCCTTCTATGTCTCTACCTACTGGTGTAGATGAAATTTTTTTGGATGAGACTCTTTTCCTAATCAGCACCCTTGACTCATGGTACGGTGATATCATCGTGTATCTCTAGACGTCCATGTTCCAGTTCACATTGACTAAGGATGATCGCTGACATATTTGGCATCACTCCAAACCCTACCTATTATTGGTGATACTTTATACTATTAGTGTCGATTCCGTTCTTCACTGATGTCTCAATCTCGAGGAGGCTGAGAGAGTTCTCAATGACTGCCATTTTTGGGCATGTGGCAGTCATATGTATGGCTATGCTACTGCTCAAAAAATCCTTCGTGCTGGTTATTTCTAGCCGTCCATTCTTAGGGACTGCATCCTTGCTGTTCACAAGTGCCATGAATGCCAAATTTACCAATGCAAGATGTGCGCCCCACCTGCTCACCTACACCCCATCATTACCGTTGGTCCTTTTTCCAAATGGGGCATCGATTATATGACATGTAACCCTCGTTCGGTCGGGGGGCATGGTTATATTATCATTGTTGTGGATTGTTTCACCAAATGGGCCGAAGCGATGCCTACATACTCTGCAGATGGTAGAATGACGACTCAATTTCCTTTCAACCACATTATTTCTAGGGTCAGCGTACCTAAAGCCATTGTCAAAAACCATGGCTCCCATTTCCGAGATTACATGATGACCTATATGTTGGGTTTGCGCCACGATGGCTCAACCCCGTATTACCCTCAGGGCAATAGCTAGGTTGAAGCTGTGAACAAGGTTTTGGTTATAATGCTTCAACGTACTATTGGGATGTGTTAGTGTCGGTCTTGAGCCCTCCATCGGTGATCAAAAGCTCTTTGCATATGCATATGTAGGTGTCTCATCAGCATCAATTTTGCATCCCGTTAGGCATGCCATAACACTGATGGAGGAGCTGGTCTTGTTCCCTTCTTGGTTTTGCTGAAATCAGGTCATATCATTTGAAAAAACTTGTGTCACACTTGTTTCATTTTTGTCTTGAAATTCCAAGTCTAGGTCTAGGGTTTCGGTCAAAATCATTGCAAGGTCATGAGTCAAAAGTCCAATAGTCCCTAGCAAGCCAGAAGGAAGTTTGTAATTATGTTCAATTGATATTTTTCATCTGCTACAGTTCATTTATACCTTGGATTTAAAAACTCTGTTTTTAAAACCCAAGGTCATGTGAAATTTGCAAAAATAAGGAAAATCTTCATAAATCTTCAGAATGTCGGCAACAACCCTGGTTTCCTCGCCAGAGTCCATCAGAGAATCAACC
>APFE030195081.1:0-29309 GCA_000404065.3 Pinus taeda | reverse complement strand
TAGTTTTAACGAGCCGAACAAGACAAGCACTCGATCTTTTTGTGTAATAATCCCTCAGGTCCAAAAATATTAAAATCTAGAGGAGGGATAGCACTTCTGATAGCTTTAACGAGCTGGAGAGGCCAATCGCTCGGCAATCTTTTCATATTTACGAGTCAGATGAAAAGAGCTTAAAGGAGACTCGTTTTTTGAGGAACGAGTGATAATTTCGGGTAGCAGCTAATTCCAGGTAAGATTTGGAATTTTCCAATCACGACAGTGTCACAAGGATGGCTAACAGAATCACTCGTCGAAGATGTTCCTCAAAGGGGTAAACAATCAAATGGAGGCGTCTGATCAGCTAAAAAAGAGTGGAGGTGATGTTGAGAACACGACCAAGGCTCAAAAGCTGATGATAATGCATTCACAATGGTTATTTACCGGATATTGGTTCATTTTTTATTGAGCTTAAACTTTGGGGGAAACATTTGCTCATTGCTTAGGTTTAATTTTTAACGAGCTTGAACTCCACATAAAAACTGCTCATGATAATGGTCATTGATTATTTGATTCACCGTTAGTACTTTGTTCTTTCAATGGTCGTACTACCTTCTTAATTGCTTCATCAAACCGATTAGAAATTAAAAGACATGCTTGAAAAATGAGTTAAAACACTAATACCTTACTCGAATTACGTGAATAGTAATTTAAAAGTGACTTTTACCTCTCATTTTACCATTTCATTTGAACTTGGTTTTTTGAAGCTCTGGAGGTGCTTTTCCCCCCTGATTTTCACTAGCTGATTCCGGAAGATTCTGCGGACGATTCTCGGCACCGTCTGGACTAGGTAAGAGCTAAACCTAAGCTCTCCAGTTGCATTCCTTCCTTTTTGAATTATGAGCATGTTTCCCTGTTTTTCTGATCCCTTGGGGTTAGAACAATTTTCCCTAGCTCCATTGCACCCTTCCTATATCAAAAGGTGCGATGCATACTGGCCTGGCCATTGGCTAGTTAGTATGCATCTCACCTAGTACATTGTTGGGGTGCGATGGGCGCAAGGAGGGAAACTTTTTCACTGTTTTCTCGTGGAATTTTTACCTGTTTTGTGCGAAATCAGGACCTTGAATCTTCTCTTGTTTGTTTTTTAGAGATTCATCGGAGCAAAATGGTTGTTACATGGGGAGAACGCGAGCACGAAGAAGAAGACATGGTTGCCTTACATGATCCGGGTACGGTAAATGCACTGCGGAACTATGGCCTGCTCAAGTTTTTCCGCATCTCTAGCATGAGGCAACAAATCAACTTGTTGTAGTATTTCCTCGATGCATGGAATCCTACCAACCAGGTGTTCCAGATCAGAGGCAAATCCATCCCCTTGACTGTCGTGGACATCTTTTTTTTTATCAGTTTATCGAGGTGTGGTGCCCCTCTCTCATTATCAGGTTCCGCCTGTGGGGGCGAATCCGTGAGAGATTACATTTGCCGGTACTGTAGAGAGGGATATCAGCCGAGTAGGGACGGAAAGATCAACATCTGAGATGTCACGGGCCGGTCCTTGAGGACTATTCTGTTCACTTTCGCTAGACTAGCTGGTAGCGCAACTCTTCACGTGGCTAACAGTTCTTATATACAGTACGCCTTGGAATGCCTCGAACCGAAGGTGTTAAACTAGTGTGATGCAATACTCCCTGTGATGAAAGAAAAACTGACCAAGGTAAAAAATGGAAGATCCAAGAATTTTGGCTATGGTTCTATTTTGACCGGTTTTGCCTTGGAAAAGATCCCATTGATGCAGTCACAGTATATTTCACTTGGTTTACCTCCACCGACTGAGCCACGGATGTAGAGATGGGTTGACCTCATGGCTCGACATGCTGGTCAGTCCTAGATTTCTTTCTCTCACACCTTCTTCAAGTGGTTCAACTGCTAGGAGATGGTTTATGCCGAGTGTCCATATGCTAGTATGGATTTCCGGGGTGACCCGGATTTGGTGCTGCCGACTGGTAAGCAATGGGGTGCTATAGGTAAATTCTCTAACCATATCTCTGTTTATTGTTTTCATAATGTTCTTATGCTTTCTTTGATTAAGACTAATAAAAACTCATGTGCTCATGCAGACATTGGACCAGTTCGACCAGCAGTACACCTGAGAGCACTAGTTGTCGCTCTAGCAAGAGAGGCTGTGGGGAGGGCCATCCTTCGCAACCTTGATGTGGTCGAGACTCTTTCACCATTACAGGATCAGGTCGAGGGTCTCACTCTTGGTATTTTGGATGTGAGGATCGACGAGCTGCCTCTGAGGTTGTAGCGACATACTACTGGTTTGCCAAGTCGATGGACTAGCCTTTTATGCATGATTGCACAGGCGGTGACTTGTTATCACCAGCATCATTAGACTAGGGTGCCCCCTAGAATTTTGAGTTTTGGGTCATTTGATCGATTTTTTCTTGGTTACAGAACATTATGTGTAAACCATAAACAATTATATATATATTTTTTATTGTTGGAGCTTTATTTTGGTTAAGTTACATGTTCCTGATGCAAATATTGATGCAATGCTTCTTTTTATAAATGTTGCAAATGTCCATCTAAGACATAATTTGCCAATGAGTCCGTTAATGTGTTTAAATTTTTGGAAATATGTTGATATTGAATAGAATCAAACTGTCTTTCCAAAATCTCGACCCTTAGGAACATACGATAGATAGCCGGATTCCGTACAGAGTAGATACCAGTGAGTTGTAGAATGATGAGTTGTGAGTCTAGCCTGACGACAAGTCGGCTTATGCCATGCATGATGGCATTAGAGAGGATTTCTATCAACGTGCTGTATTCAGTGATATTGTTTGTTGACCGACCAATACATACCCCTCTGAAACTCACTAACTTTCCGCTGGGATTGAAGATGGCCCAGGTCGCAGAAGATAGGTTCCGCGAACTATGACTTGCTCCGTCAGCATATCCAAAAAATGGTTCCAATAGGTTCGACATCTGCAACAAATGCAAAAAGTGGATTACCTAACCAAAACAATTACCCTTAGCAAAAACAGAAATGTAACAAACGCATAGGGGTTACTATGTTGAGTTAAGCATAGTAACGCTTGAGGTACAACCCGTTGCGGGGTTGCGCTAGTGGAATCCCATCATAATTCACCAACTCGTAGGCTACTTTTGCTAATACATGCTTAACAATATAGGGAACCATCCATAAAGACTTGAACTTACCCGATCCCAACCTATCGGACTCCTGGTCGTGAAGTAAGACTAGGTCACCTTCTGAGAAGACATGAGGTTTGACATTTTTGTCGAACTGCGCTTTGACTCATTTCTTATGGGCTTCGTTAGCCGAAGAAACATCACGATGGGTTTCATCCAATTGGATTAATTCCAAGAAACGAGCTTCTTCTTCTGAAGTTCTGGGGAGAAGGTCGACCGCGAGCTTGAGGGATGAGATTTCACACTGAACTGGCAAGATCGCTTCAAGGCCATACACTAGTTGAAAAGGTGTAAACCCAGTCACATTCCTCACCGATGTCCAGTATGCCCACAAGGCCGAGTACAAGATCAGGTGCCAACTCCGTTTATGGACTCCAATCATCCTTTGCAACATGCGCTTCAGGACCTTATTGATTGCCTCAACTTGTCCGTTAGCTTGCGGATAATACGGAGTAGAGCTATCGTGGGACAATCCTAATTTGGCAGCCAACTCAACCATTATGTGATTGCGAAAATGCAATCCATGATCTGTGACTATGGCCTGTGGAACGCCGAATCTGGAGACTACATGATTGAAAAAGAAGAGAGCAACTGTTTCGCCACTATTGTTTAATGTAGGCATCGCCTCGACCCATTTGGTAAAATAGTCTACTGCGGCTATGATATACCCATGCCCCCCGGCCGAGGTGGGGTTACATGTCACGAAATCTATGCCCCATTTGGCGAATGGCCCAGCAGCTACTACTGGCTGCGGTTATGCAATCTTTGAACATTGTTGGCCAGAAGTATCCTGCTCGTAAAATCTTTTGAGCTGTAGCATAACCAGATTGATGCTCCCCACAAGCACCTGAATGACAATCATTTAGGACTTTTTCGGCCTCCTCATGGGTGAGGCACCTCCGCAGAACTGTATCGATACCACGACGGTAAAGATGCCGACTCATAAAAATGGCGACTCGTGCCAGTAATAGCTAATAGCAAATGTAGTTCGAAGGCTAGCTGGCTTGACTTCAGGCTCCGTCTGTAAGTTTATAAAACAAAAAAAATATAGACAAGAAAACAAGCTATTTGCTCCCCAGTGGAGTTTCCATTTTGTTATCGGGAAATCTAGTGTCCACTCGAAGCTGCTAGTCCCACTAAGATGGGTAGCTATCTTAGAAACAAACAAACCAAAACTACTTTCTCTTTCCTTTATGAGAAATAGATAAGAGGGGAACAAAGGACATCAACCTCAGTCTTGTGCTTGGTTCCTCTCCCTTCTGACAGATCCTTGCCACTCCTTCTTCGCTTACCCATCTTCAAAGAGCACCTGTGGAATCAAAGCAACATAATACTATCGAAGAACAGAGATCTACAATCATAAACAATATAGGACCAGATATATATTGACCACACAATCATATATCATTAACAACAGAATGTGGAGAACTTTGATAACTTATAATATCAAGAATAGCAAAGAGGATTACAACCCATTGTTCTCACCAGCGTATCTTCTCAGCAGAAAGCCCTTTTTCACCTCATGAAAATCTTAGATCACCCACACTAGATATTACACAAGAAACCACAAACTTCCTTACAAGATACAAGATTCCAGCCTGGTCTCTGTGATGAGGATCCCATATAGATGTTGTAGGGGTGTGTTTAGCTTCTAGATTGATTAGTTCCTTCTCCTAATAGTTCTGATTCCACTGGGATGATGTTCTACTCATCCCTAGCGATTTCAGGAGCAAGTGTGACAGGAGAAGTTTCTAGAAGATTCTGATCATCCACCTTGCAAATTGTCTCTACCATTTGTCTACTCTCGCCCATCACACCCTACAGAAGGGCTTTCTAGTATGCATCGCACTTTTTACACTGAGCAGGTGAGATGCATCGCACCCTCTACACTGGGCAGTCTGTATGGTCCAGTTTTGACTAGTTCTGAGTAGTTGTCTGTGGAGAACTTCTGGGAGATGATGTAATCAGTTGACCTTGTTCCTTTAGGGCATGAAGCAACACTTTTATGGACTTAGAAGCCCTTGGTTTATGGACATATATGATTGGGGTCGCAGTGCCCAAAAATGTCTATAACAGATATGCAGGTAGAGATTAATGCTTTCATGGACAAGTTTGCTATTTTGCGGAATAAAGGGCTACCAAGTCCTTTAGTGATTAATGACAGATTAATGAAACATAGAGATTATGTAGATAAATTGAATAAGTATGCTGGCAATCAAGCTAGTTCGTCAACAAGTGTATCAGGAATAAAAGCACTCCCCACAGGCCGAGTTCTCTATGACAACTTAGAAAACTTATTCTATGTTGAGCATGAGATAAAGCACTTGTTCCCGATCCAGCCTACCTTTTTCAGATATACAGAAACTGATGAGACCCTGAGGAAACTTCAAAAACATAGATTTCCAGAGCAAAAATGGTGGGAAGACATGTTGGAAATTTTGTAAAATTTATCCTTAGTAAAATATAAATTTTGGGCTATTTACTGTAGTAAGATGAACAAAGATGAACAGAGATCAAACAGGTCAAAGTGTATCAGAACAAGTACAGTATCAGTCAAAACAGGGCAGCCAACACAGAGTTACTAAAGAAGATAGCAGCAAGCCAAATCATAGGGCCTGCCTCCAGCACACTCATCAAGAATAGGAATAGCACAACATCAGTTTACCTTTCTCCTATCTTCGAGACTAGTTGTCTCTATTTTCTTGTAACTTATTCATAGTCATCCTAGAATATATCTCACTCTATTATGAGATATTTTTTGTATAAATACTCCCCTAATTGGAGTATTGAGGGTGGATTCATATACATTGTTGTAATATTGGTTATTTTGGAATAAAGTGCTATTGGACCAAACTTTTGTATGGCTTGCTGAATAAAGAATTGATGCAAAGGACTTTCCACAGATTTCTCAAATCAAACACCGGATCAATAAGTCCTCTATATCTTGTGTTTTAAAGTTTTCCTTGTTTCCTATATCATCTATGTTTTATATCTGAATGGTAAACGAAAAAGAGTAATTCAGAATATGTATGACTGCACTCTGTTTTCAATCATTATTATTCTCTATGTTTTCTTCTGAATTAGAATAAACAGTGAAACCTTAATTTCTCCTGTTTTCTAGTTCATTCACTTTGATTATTAATTAAAGAATACTTAACTGCTTTTTATTAATAATCATTAAAGCTCCTTTTTCAAAAGGTTGAAGGATTCTTAACTTCTCTTCACCCATTTTGAAACCATTCCATTTATTCTAAGCCTTTATTTGTTCTCTGTTTGACCATCTTGCTCTATAAAACCATCCTTTGTTAAGAAACCTAATCCAGTTAAGCCATCTTCTTTGACTCCATTAGCCCAATGGCCTAAACTAGTCAGTCCTACCCCTCTGCTATTGAATCTCACCACCCAAATTCAAACAAAACTCCTAAACTTCATAACTAGCCTAATATCTTTCAAAACAAAGCTAAAAATTAAAGAGAGAGCCCTCTTTGGATACAGTTTGACTAGATTCTGTATCTAAAAGATTGGTTTGTGGTTACCTCAGACCCCTTTCCCCTTCTTACAACTTCTGGGAAAATCTGAGCGATAACATATCGCATGGTGGCAATATCAATCTTGCTGCTCTTGGCTTTGAGGGCTTCAAGGCAATGTTCGACAAGAAACATGGATATGCTTGTCCCAATAGGTCGTGACCCATATAATTTGACTGGTTCCCCTCTCTAGGATAGTCCTGTGATGAAATATATGTCTGAAGATTCTAACTCTAGCTCTTGGTCACCAATGATGAATATTTCCCGATTTATGTCCCAAAGACTAATCAAGTACTGAAACAGCTCAGGTTAGGCCCGCATCCCTAGTGTGAGAAAGAACTTGAGGAGCCCACATTTTGTTAGGTCCCTATACTACTAGTGTAACCCCTTATTGTTATTAGTACAAACCCCTTATTATATTATTGTGTCCATGTAGTCCCCATATTGTTATTATTATGCCCTATAGAAGCCCACCATTGTCATTATTGTGCCCTTAAATTATTATTGTTATGTTGGTTATGATTATATTATGACCCCTTAGACTCCTATATATAGTAAGGAGGTCTTGTCATTTGTATCATCCAAGAATTTTTCATTTGTGTAATGTAAAGGAGGTTGCCCCCTCGAAGAGGTTGAATTCTAAGATGTTGATCTTTCTTTTCTATCTATTTGTGATCTTGTTTCATAACATAGTTCCTCAAAGCGTTCAGGCTCTTTGGATGATTCAGTGCCTGAGTTTCCACATCTTCATGCTCACTTTCTTTCCAGTCTATCATATTCGACGATTATTTCCTAAAAAAACCATATATTTAAGTCAATAATCATTTTTGGCCCATAAAATTCAGATTCCAATGGTGGTTTTGAGGGAAATTGATTTTTTACCTATTCACGGCACTGACGCACCTATTTTAAAAATAGTTGCTCCAACAGTACGATAGGTCATTTTAATCGCCCACGGCCGGCGTGATTCTGTACCCGAAAGTCACACTGACTGAGGGGGAAAAACTTTTGACAAAACCTCCCTCCAAAATCCAAAAATGGTTGAAAACAAGAATAAACGGTATGAAAATGGAGCTTAGGGATTTGGCTCTTACCTGTAACTTGCGACTAAGCGAATGACCTCCCAAATCTCCCATAATCTACTCCAAAACAATTAGGGAAAAAGTGGGTGAAATTTTTTTCATAGCAAGGTAAAATAGTAAATGGTAAAAAAATTACTCTTGCTCCCTTTTATTTAGTTTTTCATGAAATATTAGGTTTTGTAAATATTTTGACCTATTTTGCCTCAAGAATTGGATAATGAAATTTACCTTTTTCTGCAGCGACTGGTGATGGATGTTTAACGATGATGTTGAGTCACGTTTCAGGTCCTTTCTTGACTCATAAAACTCATATGAAAATATTGCCGAGTATTTTTCCCTTTTGACTCGTAAAAGAGAATAAAATGGGGGGTCTGATTTCAAGCTCTTTTCTGACCCTTTAAAAACAAAAAGATAGCGGGCCCTTGTCATTTCGAACTTGTTAATGGATGTGAAATGTCATGTGCCATGTATACGTTTACCCCTTTTTTGGGTTAGGATGCACTATTTATGAAAAATGTACTCCTTGACTGAAATGGTTTAGCGGTTCTCTCAAGTATTGTTTTATATCTTTTCAGGCTCGAGAGACACAAATATATGAAAAGGGACCATGTGGAGTTTTCTTTTCCATGTCTTTTTGAAACTCTCTAAACATGAAAAAGATACCAAGTTACACCTTTGTTGGACTCGTTAAAATATTAAACGACATTAGATTCATCACCATAATGAACATGAGCTTCTCCTTCCTAGGGCTTGTTAAACTTACTAGGTCAGATTCGTCTAAAAGATGAACTTACAATGCAAACATATGTTATCCCCTTCAAGCTTGCGATTAAAAATAATTAGGGTACCTGCCAGAAATGGTGTGGGAAAATTTTGAAATTTAATCAATTGTATCGACAACTCACTCTTGAACATGACACTTTCTGCTTCATGTCGGGATGGGATATCCACCTTTTTATCATTGACCTCACTGGGTTGGGCCATTTATTTTTGCCTTCCATTTGATCTCTGCCATGTTATCATGACCACAGATCCTATGGATCCAAAAGCTACCAAAGTTCCAATCATGTCGCCGATATGTTCAAGTGTTGTCCTTCTGCAGTTACACTTACCTCTAATTCTATGTATCATGCAAAATAATTTTGCATCCCTTTGTCTCGTGTTGATGATGTGGGATAAATTATGGCCCTACTTTGACACAGTCGCTTCCTGTCGACTTCAGCTCATTATCTGGGAAGTTGACCGAGAGTCTCCCTTCTAGTACCTTAGAGCTTGCATGCCCTAATGGAAAGTTCTTCGCACTCGACGACAAGTTCACATCATTGACTTTCGATCAAGTTATTTCATGGGTGTTCGACTTTAGTTCCTCTATTCACACTCCGTGGGTTGTACTGATAGTACCTTGAGGACCATTATCATTATTGGTTGTTTCTCTCACGCTTGTTAACAATTTACATCATTGACTGGTAATCAAGTGACTTTCTAGCATGCTCGACGTCAACACATCTATTCACATGTTAGAATTTGTACTTTGATCGGGTCGTGTTAGATCACAAGACCCTGGGCTCAGATTACAAAATTCCATGTTGCAAAGTGGTTTGACATGATTATGTTGATATACAAGTCTCTTTCATATGGATGGTTGTGAAAATACCATGAGCTATCATATGTGATTCTTCTCATTATTGGATGGCTGCGATCATACCTTGGTTTCAAAATGATCCCCTTTATAGGATGGCTGCGCCCATGCTTGGATCCATTTACATGATCATTCTCTAGATGGTTGCATCCATACCATGATTCATGTATCATTTGACAGGGTTTTCAGTTATGTATATGTATATGTACTTGCTCGCAGGTTTTCCGACGACAAATCCTGGTTCCCCGCACTGATTCATAAAGAATTTCATCCCTCACTCTAGTTTGGCCTTCATGCTTTAGAAGGCATCTATTAACAATATTTTGTCACTTTCCCTATACTTCCCATCCCGTGATCCTGGATGACCTCTACAGTGAACCCTACATTCTTCCCCTTCATGAAGAAACTCCCATTGTGTCCCTTTTCATGAGCATAACAATTCCTCTTTGCACCATTTCCCCAAAATCTTCTGTTCTTCCTAGTTTACAAGGTCGTTTCTAATGACCCTTGTGCCGACTAGAGAAACTGAGCTTTGTTCTAGTTGCGCTAATCCTCTTATGGAAAGTTTTTTAAGTAAGGAGTCGAAGGTTCTGGCTCTAGAAGCTTCGTAACAGAAGTCCGGTAAATGGTTAAGCCGGATGGAGTCAAGGATGTCAGTTTGGGCTCCTTTCCCCTATAAGGATGGAACTACCTCAAGAGATAAGACCTTCTCCCATAAGAAGAGGAACCATCTCCCATCCATTCATGCTATATAGACCTCCTTTTTTCCCAAGCACAAGTTAGTGTTCATGTTGGTGTGTTAGTGCTAATTAAGTTTGGAGTAAACAACAAGCTATTCATAGATGTAGATCTCTAGTTGTGTGAGGGATAAGTGTAAATTTGGTTTAGTGTGAAGCCTAAGGGGAAGAGCCTTAAAATTATCATTGTTGAGGCCATCATGGAATGCTAACGGAAGTGTGTGGGAACCTGGTTTTGTCGGAGGAGAACAACAATGTCAAGGCAATGGTTGTAATCTCTTATTGATTCACTATATATGCAACTATCGATTGATTTCCTATGTAATGTGTCATCTCACATGTTTATGGCTTAATGCTTCTTGAATTGTTAAGTAGGTTGAATTGCAATTCGTCTATTATCACGATTGTTGTTTGCTGTTGTTTACTTGTTTTAGGTGTTTGAAGAAGGAAACGAGAGATAACTGGAGTGAGCAAGCAAGGTCATCATCAAACGGGATAAGTGTACTAAGAGGTAGGCCCTATTAATTGGTTCTAACCTAAGTAAATCTTCCATAGAATGTATCGATTGTGGCTAGACCCATTATCGGGCTAGAGGAATTGTTTGTGTTCCCACTCATAATTTTACTTCACCACAGGGAGGAAATGCAAATGGTTTTAAAAATATGTGTTACACTATTTTTTGTCTCTTTGTGGTTACATGACATGATTTTATGTTAAAATATTTTCAAGTCTAAAACTAGTCAGCTCCCATGGTCCACTAAGATAGTTTTATGGATCTCTTACATTGCATTTCCTTTTACATGTATTTCAGTGTACTATGTATGAGGTTTTTTCTTGAATAGAACAAAGTTATATCGATAAGAAGTTATTATTGCGAGCCTTTTGTGCACTTGAACCTACTTGTTACCTTTCTCTTGCGTAAAATGTATTAGTTAGTAAAAATTCAATCAGGAAAAGAAAGTTGACAAACCTCCTTATCAAACTCATTATGTAGCAAATGTACAATTTTTTTATACACCAAATTATAAAAAAATAAAAAATAAAAATTGAGGTCACAACCATTTATATTATACATATTCCCTTAACTTGCATCAATACTATGTCTTTAAAACTACTTCCCTGTGAGCTTCCAATCATCAAGTATTTAAAGTGGACCTAGAAATGTCTCATTCATAATTCAAAAATCATGATTATCCATCATATATCTTACTCGACTACATTTTTGTTCTCTAAAAAATGGATAGTTCACACCCACTCCAGCTCATGCCATAACGTATCATATATATATATATATATATACCATTTTTAAATTGCATAAGAGAAAATGCCCCTTAGATTGATATCATATTAAATCTAGAGTTTGTCTATATAGAACACTATATTTGTCTAGGAAATATGATCTTTGTTGTCACTTTCTATACTAAACATAAGCCAATTACATATTTCCTTTCAGTTGTTGACCTTTTGCTACATTTGTTAACCGTTCATGTTGCAAAAGTTCATCCTTTTATAGTTATGTTCTTCACTCAACAACCAATGACCTAGTCACATACTGCATGAACAAGACTTATTATTCTCCCTTGTCACTCTTTGTAATTATGTGTTATTTCAAAATATCTATAATGTTTTGTTAGATAAGAGTTATGTTGGTGACTATTTGATTTATTTAGTTACTGTTCAAATAAAGTGTATTTTGTCATGACTGAATTTGTTATTTATGGATAGATGAGTTTCTTTAATAGAGGTTCCCAAGGAAGCAGAGGGGGATGGGGAAGAAGAATTAATGTGACTTTGCGTGAAAACAAAAATAACAAAATCATGTTTTCTATTCATTTTGATGAATTTACTCAGCTAACTCATACATATCACTTATACCTAGTAGGATCTTGTCCTACCCCACATGTTTGACACAATTCCCCTTAGCAACATCCAAGAATCACAAAGATTCCTGAGCCTCCTCCAGTTACTCAAAATTATTGACAACTTCATGATGGATGGGAAGCTAACCCTGTCAAACCAATTTGTGGTATTTCTCATTGTCCTTCAAGCTCCCACCATGATATCCCACCACTTGTTGCAATACCTCAGATTCACGCTTCTTTGTCACATGTGATGTATTCTTTTGCAAAACATTCACTAATCTCCCTGACACAAATAGAAGGAGGGAAGTTGCATATGATTTCCTTACATGCGCCTCCATCCACTGAAGCTACTTCTGCCCTTACTTGCACGGACAACTCTAGAATTCAAAATGCAAGAACAAGGGAAATTTTTGTTCCTTGACTTGCATCATAAGACACATGGAGGAGATAGAGTGTTGAGAAGGTGCAAATCATTAATTCATAGATACCCTAAGTTATATTGACTTATATTATGGTTGACTTTATTTCTACTTTATTTTTCAAGATTGTAGTTCAAACATACATTATGGCAACAATCTCATTTTTTATTATATGTCTCTTTTTGGACATAAACATGAGAGAGACACAAGGATGATGAAGGTTAAATAATTTTGATATTATTGTCTATGATGCTTGTTAATATTGCTATGCCACTATGATAGCATTTATATTTCATAGTTATGAGAGTCACAAGGTTGTGTTCTATGTTTTACGATGGATATGAACCTAGTGGGAACCACCTACACATAAATAGATTTTAAAAGTTATATTATTTTCTTCAATTAATCATCTTCTTCCAAAATTAAAGAAAAAGAAAGTAAATTATAAAATTGAATGAATTTAGGGTAGTTACCTTGTAACTAATTGCAAGAGGTTACAAAAGGAGAAATAGGCCTTTGAAGGAAGGATATAAAAAAACTTGAAGAGAGAAATCTCTTAAGAATGACAAGGAAGGAGTAATCTTGACATTTGTTGTTTGGTTTTTACAAGGTTGTTTAGTCTTCTTGTATCTTGTTGTACTCTTAGAGTTCTAGTTAGTTTTTCAATGTTAATTAGTGCATCTTTTACAAAGTATTCGCTTTAACAATCATTTTAAAGGTATCCAAGCTACAATTTCATTTTTTGTTTTGCTTCTTTCATGTCACTTAGTTTCCCTTATATGGGTACATAACATATTTTTCTTTTAAAGTTATTTCTCATCGATATTTTCGCAAAAAAATCGAAGAAACAATTTGTTGTACACTTAGTTTTAAATAAAAATTAGTCTTTTTGGCTGCTTTATGATTCAACATACGTCTCTTTCATGCATAATTTCTTGAAATATTGAGCAGACTATGGCACTTGAAATTTTCTTATTGGTTGTCTTGTATCATATTTTTACATGTAAGGTCTTATGGCCTGTGGTCTAAATTTTTAAATTTGCCTATAAATTATGTTAATTTCACCAACTCTTTTTTAGTTTTTATCTTGTAAAGTGTTGTTTTGTATAGTTTTTTTGTTTTTTGTTTTGTAAAGTTAGTTTTTTTACTTACTATATATGATTTGAATTTGTACATATATTAACGTAAATAGGTAGGGCTATAAGCAACTGAGCTTTAGTACCATTATCTCACCTAGCCTTGTGAGATTCAAAAATGTTATAGGTGAAGCTTTCAAAATTCATCCATCAATAGAAGACATGCAAGTACTCTTCATTAATCCAAGAATGTAAAGAAAGTAGTAAATCCAAACAAGGGAAGTAGGAAATACATACAAGCAAGTGGAGTAAGCAATAAGAATATTTACTAGTAGATCCATGGAAGTTTTGGTTGGTACCATTTGTAAATCCAAACAATGAGAAGATGGGAGCTTATTTGAATTGGAATTGTTTTTATTTTATGAGTAGCAAAGGGATTCACCACAAACAAATCTTTTGATATTCAATGCCCACAACTGAGATGTAATTTCAATTAAATAGGTTGTCCATACATAAGCTTCATAACCTTAGGATCTTATTGTATAAAAATGATTAACATTTCTGTTTTTGAACTCTCATCACAACATTCATTATTTTTTTAATTATCATAGTATATAGAAAAATGACTAATAAAAAAACATAATAATGATGACAAGTAAAACATATTATGAATATTCTTTTTACCTTAAATTGAAAAAATCCCAAATAGTTTTCATTTCAAATTTGACAAGTATTTTTTTTTTTTTTTTAATTTTTATTTTTATTTGCATAGGAAATAATTTTATGTCCTTCTATGACAAGCAAGAGAGCTCTTGAAGGGAAACAATGACTTCAATTTTGAACCCTATTTCCATGGGATGTATTCCCAAGGATAAGGGGCTTGTTTTTTTCGCTTTCCATGTTCCAAGTACTTTAGGGCCCATGGGGAAATATTTCCCTACTTTATCCCCCCCCCGGAAAAGAAAGAGACTTTCCCCACAACCCACTCCACCAATTTTTTTCTTATAAAAATCAAAAACAAAATAATAAAATTAGAAAAGGAATAAATCCTATTAAACACTAAAACCTATAAGGGTGAGTAATGGAGTGGGACAAATTTTCCTCTAGGAGAGTAGAGAAGCTAGTTGTAGTGCACAATGTCCTAACTCTTGTGCAAAGGAAGACATTAGAGTATCAAAGGTACCAATGACACAATGAGATATGGATCTAAAGGATATTGCATAGATAGATTGTAACATCTCCAATTAAACTTGGGAAACACAAAGTAACCTGCACCATTGAAACTTGTAAATTTTTCACTGTGAAGGTGATAAAACCCTAACTTTGTCATACTTTCTCTTGTACCTATCATTTATCAGATAGTGTGAATGCAATACTAAAATACCATAATGTAATGTTTCACTCATAAATTATAAACACACAATGACACATTGGAAATAAACACATAAATGCTCAAAAACCTAAAACTAGGGTTTTAACATAAAATCAATAATTAGTGTGACACATAAATTTGAACACTTATTTTGAAAGAAAGTCCAACTAGCTATGGGTGCTCCACTTTCCACCTAGCCATAGACCTCATGTTTCATAAATCTCAACCATAGGTCACTTGTTAGTCGGGTTTGCAAATCCATGGGAAACGATATAAACTAGAAAACATTAATGCATTAATGACCAAGGTGCCAACCCAATAGTTACTACTCCTACCTCAAGCTTACACTCCCCTCGAAACCTAGACCCAAGTGGAACATCCCTTATTTGCACTTTATTATTCCCTCAATGGTGCCCACCTTCAAGGATGCCTTATGGCCAACCAGGAATGGTCTCAACTCTAGGCTTCAAGGACCTCATGTTTCTTCTTGTGCTACTTCCAGGGATTCTAGGCACCATTCTATGCCATAAAACGACTCATTTCCTAGTCAATTCCAGAACCAAAACACATGGTTCACCAACTGGTCACCTCAATCGAAACAAATCCCATCCAGTTCTAGAACCAAAGCACATGGCTCACTAGTTGGTTGCTAAAATTCAGTTCACAAGGACTTCAGTGAGTTCCATAGTCAAAGAACATGAATCATTGTTGGAATTATGGCTCGTGAGTTGTCCTTGATGTCAACCTCTTCATAGTTTGTTGGTTGTCTTCATGGATTGTATAAATTGTTAGCAATTTTTGTTTCCTGAAAATGTGTCTACATTATGGTTAGAAATTAGAGTACATGATTGATGTGTTATTGCAAGATTGATGTATAGTGCAGGCTTGACATGTGAGTGCCAAATTGATGTGTCAACTTTAAGCATATAGTTGGTGTGAATACATGATGGTTAGCAAGCATAGTACATGATTGATGTATAGTGTGGGTTTGATGTGTGAGTGCAGGATTGGTGTGTCAACTTTAAGTACAAGGTTGGTGTGCATACTTAAGTACAAAGATCAGGTCTATATAGGTGTTGTAGAATGATAGAAGATGTTAACAATATATATGGAAAGGAGTTGTTCTTCCTTAGTTTAAGCCTTAGCCACATGGAGTTAGGATCGACAGTGCATCTAGAAGCCTTCAACGTAAAATAAGTTGTGTTCACAGTACAACTATAGCCGAAATATTCATGTATTGTCCCTGCCGCCATGCCTATAGGTGGAAAAGATTAAAAACGACGAGTGAAACTAAGGTTTTTCTCAGGGAACTTGTGCGCATGAATGGAATTGATCTGGCCAATGATCCAGTAAATTAAAACCAAGGTAAATTCTTATGGTATTGAGAGGATCAAGTAGTTATAAAAAGAGAAGAAATATAGAATATTGTGTGTGCATTCAATGATTTCTTCATGTGATTTGGCTTAAGCGAGTGCACACTAAGGGAAAGAGGAGTCTCAAATCTATTTTCCATCAAAAGGTACGAAGAAATGAAGCTGATGATATAAATTAAAATGGTGGAGTCACCTATATAATTGCTACTTTAGTTATAAATAAAAGAAGATCTATAATGTTGGATGTGATTCTTTTATAGTGACTGTAGGAATGATTTTTGCAAAGACAAAAGAGATGAAGTTTTGATTGATTTATCTAGATATAATCAGAGATTGCATTTAGTGTTGTATTCAACACACAAATTAGAGATTACTATATGCTTGAACATGGTATACATGTTGTAGGAGTCTGTAATATGTAGAGACTATACATGTATCAATGTGTAGTTTGTCTTTATATGATGTTTGATGCATAAATTGAAACTTATTGATTGAGTTTTATAAGGTTGTGAATGATTCCTCCCTATTGAAGATGTAGTGATTATTATTGGTATAGTGTGCATACAACCTTACAAATAATGTCATCATTGTTACACATAGAAGATCACTGTATGGATTATGATTAGCATATTTTTAGAATTTATTGCAAAGATGGTTTTAATGCCATATATGCAGAGATTGTGTTTGTGGTATATAACTTGTTTGATTTGCAGAAAAGGGTCTATAAAGAACATCAATGTGTATATAGACTGACATAGATTCTCTGACTGACTTATTGACAAAAGTATTTTGTATCTTCCCTTTTGACTTATGTACAATGGCAGAGGCTATTGTAACTTATGTTGTAGAAATATTATTTGATAGTGAGATTATTCAGAGTAGATATCTATGTGCAAGAAATGTAATGTGATGTTAAAAAATAGACAAAGGGTTGTATTTGCTTGAATAGGTTGAATGCCATGTGCTAGCAATGACTTATTGTTTTGCAGGAATATATGATTCAACAAATGGTGATTAAATGCAGGACATAGAATGTATATTTTGCAGAGGTTGTTTGAGACTCTTATCCTTGAAACTTTGCCCAGCTTAATGAAAATAAGTCTCTCTATTGACAGTTTGGATCTATACTTGTGTGCTTGATGATAACAACTTGAATGGTGCTTTGTACTTTTTCTAGAGATGCATTGTTAGTTATAGATAAATGCAATGGTCAATGAATGAAGATATCAATCCTTGATTGTAATGTGACTAGGATTTTTGCAGAAATGAAGGAATTATCCTAATACATGGTCCACATGACAATGACAAAGAAAGTGTAGATGAGTTATATGGTTGCTTGCATCACAAATATGTTGTTGCTTGTCGTGATTGATATTTTATTGAAGGATCTATAGTGAAATATGTTTTTTGCACATTTCTTAAGGTGTGAGTGTAGTTTTTAGGAAATCCATAGAATTGTTTTAATGAATTTTACCAATATATATGACTAACATATAGTTTTTTGTGATAGAAGTATTATGACGTTGAGACATAGATCTCATATGTTGATGCTTGTTATTTTCTCATATGTTCATGGTGATTCTAGCTTATTGCATAACAATGATGTTACATATTGAAATTTGAATTGAATGACTTGATGAGTATTGGCTTAGCTTGGCATTTGACAGGGTTTATGACATGTCTTCTTTGATGCAGTGAATGGTTGATGATGTCTTGATGAGTATTGGCCAGTTAGGGTTTGATATGGTGCTTAACAAGAATTGGCATGGTATGACTTAATAATGTTAAAGATTGATTGACTTGGTTTTGGAAGTGTTGTTGAGAGGATTTGCATTAGTATTCAGTTATTCAACGATTAGTATCCAATTATTCAGTGATTCAGTGTTTGGTATCTTGGTATATGGTTAGTGTGGGTGGTGGCCTACATGTGTTTTACAGTTGATTGATATAGGTGGATCCAATATGAAAATTTTGAAACATGGTCCACAAAGGTGCTGAGGGTTGTAGCCTTTAGTGAGGGAGCGGGAGCTTCCTTATAGTAGGAGCCAATAAACTTGATTACGGAGTATGAGCTCCCTTCTAGTAGGAGCTACAAAACTTGTGGACATTGTAGCCTCCTGCAGATAGGAGCTTGCGTGTTTGAAAGAGTTTGCACCAATACAAAATGTAAGAATACTTTATTTATAATAAAAGAAGAAGACATATCAACAACAATGGTGGTTTTCACCCACATTGGGTTTCCACCTAAAATCCTTGTGTCCATATGTGTTGATGTTAATGTGTTACTATGGTTTACATGCATTTATACTCATGGTTTACTAACATAAGCTTTAATATATAACATTTTTTTCTACTAATTGATCTGAAATGTTGGGAAAACTTGTTGATGCTATGCAAGCTCCCTCATCAGTATTAAAAATGTGTTTGGGATCATCTCAAATGAACCAAAATGACTGGAATTATGTGTCGAGTTTTGAGTGTATTTTATAAGAAATGTATAAGGTTAATTATCTATTTAAATCACATATACAACAAGTAAAATGCAAAGAAATAAAACATAGAAAACTCATAACACAAAGCTGATAAAATATTTCACCCCTCCTGGGCTACATCTCCTTGGACTTGCTTCAATGGCTAGGCCCTCTTTGGATTTATGGTCAATTCTCTGATTACATGCACCTAAAGTACTCCAATGTATTTGAAAACTTCTCAATTGGATTTAGAAGACCCAAAAACTCAAAAAATGACTCCCCAAGCTCTGCAATTGGACTTCAATTGATTTAGGCTTGACCTCCTCTCCTGGTGGCCCTAGGCTTCCTTAAACTTAAATGTAGAAATATCACATATAGAAATGCCATTCTACCTTTGAAACCTATTCCATTGTGTTCAAAGAATTCAAATCATCTAGGAATGAGTCTTTTTGAGCCAAAATTGGTCGAAAACTACCAAAGTTATGGCTTCTTCAGTTTTTCCTAGGAAATCTCCACTAAATCTGGTAAAGCTCAACTTAACTTTGCCAAATTTGGAGTTAGCTCCGAATTTTCCACCTCTGCCAAAAATTACACCAAACTAATCCTAAAATTAATTAGCGGATAAACCGATTTAATTAGCACTAAACTCCATTAGCGCATTAATCTGGCGCGGTTAAGGATTATGTGTTCACATGCGGCGATGAATGCTAGCAGTTTGGTTGCCTGGCAGTTAACGTAAATGTTGGAGGTTAGCATTGTGTTGGTCACATGCTCATGGTTAGTGTCACCTGGCAGTTACGTAACCACTAGCGGTTAAGTTTAGTGCTAGTCACATGAGTGGTTAACTGTTAATGGTTAATGCTAAACTTCAACGTATTTAACTTTAAACACATAATGTGTTGTATGGTTGTTAAGAACCAACGTATGGCATAGCGAGGAGACTTTGGGCTTGTGTGGTGAGGTCATTTGTTTGACTCCCTATCCTGCCCATAAAATTTTAAATGACCTTTGAGAGGCCACGTGGTAGGCTCCAAGCTTGCCACATGTTAGCCTCTCATTGGTCCACCCAATACGCCATTGACCAATCACGTGCCACCAAATGTCAAGACCACATTGAGCCACCTATGAGAATATTCCCTAGAATATTATTTTTGTTGATTGGGTTGTACGAATGCCTAGTTAGCATCCCAGTCACCAAATTTTGCCCGTTTGACCAAACGAACTATAGGATCTAACATTCTCATACGAACTTCATTTTGAGTGAAATGAGTTACGTTGGGATTGTATTGCCATGACAGACGCTGTTGTTCAGGGTTTGATCAATTCCGAGCAATTTTATTTTTGAGCAAATTTTTGCCCCTAATCTAGATTCTGATCACTAATGAAATAAATCAACAAGACAACTTTAGAAATAAATACATAAACTAAGTAAATTTGACTAGATATCATTTTTTTGGATTGAACTACATTAAGTAAGTCATTCATGTATGATCATTTCCATGAGAGGTAGTTGTAACTGACTAATTTCTCAGGATTTTTGAATAGTTCACTTAACACTCATTGCATCAGGTGATGCTCACAGGGGTGAAGAAGTGGGATTGAAGCTAGTGAAATGAATCACATAGCATCAATCATCACTTCCGGGGCTTTCACCCAGTAACTAAGACTTCCCGAGAGGTCACCCATCCCAGATCTCCTCTAGCTCGAGCGCACTTAACCATGGAGTTTTCCCCATAGTCAAGTCCACTTATCTTGCTACCCCATTTGCAAAACCTTAGCAAGTATTGTGCCTCATGAACCATTCAAGTAGAGTTCCCTTCACTCTTTTGAATTTAAGTATTAAGGGGTTTACACAATGCATTATATTAGATATCATTTTTTGGGATTCAACTGCGTTAAGTAAGTCATTCATGTATGACCATTTCTGTGAGAGGTAGTCGTAATTGACTAATTTTTCATTATTTTTGAATAGTTCACTTAGTACTCATTGCATCGGGTGATTCTCACAAGGGTGAAGAAGTGAGATTGAAACTTGTTAAATGAATCACATAGCATTAATCAAATTGGGAATGAAATATCGATTGACCCCCCTGCTCAATATTTCTAACAATTGGTTTCAGAGCTAAGTTTCTCCAATAAATCTGAACTTCTTGAAAGTAGATTTGGGACAATGGGAAGCAAGCACAAGAAGAAGGAAACATAAAGGAAGAGGTTAATTCAATAAGGCAATGATAGTCATGTATCAGATCTCGTAGAAATATCAACATTCATATATCAAGTACAATTAGTAGTATAACAAGGCAAGTCGGAAACAATGGGTAATTAAGGTATTTTCATTCTTGATGATGATAATTATCAGGATTGGAAAGAAAAGATGAAGTTTAGGATAATGGCTCTCAGATATGATGTTTGGAACTTAATTTGTAATGGTTATAATAAATCTCCTCCATTAAGACAAGAACTTCATAAGAATAGTAAAGCATTAAATGAAATCTTTTGTAGTGTACCTGATTCAATATTAGAGAAAATTATGCACTATGAAACTACAAAAGAGATACGGGATAATTTGTAAGTCATCCATGAAGAAAGAAAACATCAAAAGGAAGGTTGCTCATTAGGTAAACTAATAGGTAATATTTTTTCTAATACAAAAGGAAATTATAGTTTGTCAGAAGATGAGAGTGATCATGAAAGAACCTTTATTATATCAGATGGAGCTATTGATTTAGAAGAAGACGGGTTAGAAGAAGTACTTAAACTTAGAAGAAAACTTGCTTATGTTCTGAAAAGGATGAACAATCTTGAGAATAAGTTGTAGGAATATAAATGTTACAAGGGATCATGATTACACAATGAATACAATTGTAATTGAACAACTTAACGAAAATAAATGATATTTTGAAGGACTTGAAGATGAGATCATCATTTTAAGATCAAATATGGAAAAATCAAACATACGAATTGAGGAGCTACTCCAATTATTTCAAGAACAAGAGAATGGGCTGAAGGAAGATATTATCGAATTAAAAAAACAAATATAAGAAGGAAGAAAGATTGAAGAAGCAATGAGGAAGTAGTAAATGGAAAAAGAAGATCACTATCAAAGACTAGAGATTGAGGTAAGCATTATAAAAGGTAAATTAACGTAAAAGGATAAACATTTTAAATTTCACATTCGTACAAAAATATTGGACAATATTCTTAACATCCAAAGATCCTTCTCCATCAAATCAGGTATTGGTTTTCATGAAATTTTTAAAGGAGAATCTAGTTCACAATCTTGTGCAAGCCACTTTGAGAATAACAATGCAAACTCTGAAAAACTCGATAAATAATTAAGAAGTAAACTAGACCAACAACCAAGGAAAGTGAATTTTCAAAAGAAATCATTTACTCCCAATGATAGAAATAACAACCAATTCTCTCCTTTGATCAACGATATAGAATGTTTCATCTGTCATAACTATGGACACATTGCAACCAATTGTAAAACAAAATTATTCAAACCTCAAGAAAACGGTTCTTACATAAGAATATGATGCATATTTGATCCCTCTACTGCGACTACTACTAACTTCAGTCCCTAGATACTCAAGTTTCTTTAAGGTGTATTTTTTTGCAGTGTATTTGGTCACAAAGTTGTTGATTGCAATAAGAAAAATATGAAGCATAAATATTATGATTTTCATGTTCCCTTGGTTGATCATGTAAGGTGTAATACATATAACAAGTTTGGACATTTAGCAAAAGAATGCAGGAACAAGATATTGAATTCATACTGACAAAAAGTAGACTCCATGCAAAGAAAACAACCAAACAAAAATGTTGTTATCAAAAGACTTAAAAAATATGGATCCACTAGCACTACTCATATTAATCGAAAGAAAGAGGAACAAGTAAGGTGTAAGAAGAAGATCAATGGCACATACATAATAGATGCTCTCATCACATGTCAGGAAATAATAGAAAATGTATCTCTCTCAAGGAAATAATAGACTTGCAAAGGTACTAGGAATGGGCAATCTTGATCTTGATGTTAAGAATAGAGAATCAACTAATGTATTATCAGTTTAACGGCTAAAACAAAAAATTCTAAGTTTAGGAAAAATAACTTATAAAGGGAATGTAATTGTATTTACATAAATTGGATGCAAAATCATAGAAGAAGAATCTGGAAAAGTTATAGAAAAAGGATTCACAAATGTAGACAAATTATATGCTCAAAAGAAAAAATCAATCTAGAAAAAGGAAGTTAGATTCCTCCTCTTCAGATTGATAGTAGAAGAAGACAATCCCCATTACAGTCTATTACATCTAATGCCTATTTATGAAAGGACTAAGGAGGAAAATTAAAAAGGTAACCACAAACCACTTGTAGGATTAGAAACTAGCCTTTCCAATCCCAAAGAGGGCTCTCTCTCAATGGATTTTCAATCAATCATTGTTTAGGGTTTTAGGCTAGGTCTGAAGATCAAGAAATTGGTTTTAAAATTGTGGTTGCAAAATGAAGAAGAGCCCATTGGGCATGGAGTCATAAGGGTTTTCAATAATTAATCACATACAGAAAAAGGAAAGCTTCAATTAGGATGAGGTAGGTAAACTCATGGATCTTATAGAGATATTGGGGGTGGTTAAGATAAATCAAATTTAACATCAATTTGAATATAAAGCATAAACAGATGAATTCTACACTTAAATCTCAGAAAGAAAACATTAAGATTCCTTAACAAGCCAGAGTAGAGTACTGCAAGTAAATTCTATTCATTATCTTCTTGTAACAATCAAGATGGAAAATCCATGTGAAAATTGAAAGAAAATAGATTTGAAAAGGAAAACATCACCATTTGTTTGACACAAGAATCCTAAAACCAAACTACCTCTGTATCACTGAATCAATTACTTTTGTTTGAGCAACACAACTTACAGAGAAAAAGAAAGTCCTATTTTTCCTCACTATCAACCATTTATACTTATAAAATACTTACTTAAATAATAAAAATAATCTCAAATTGTCGTGATGATTTTTTGGGAAGGAAATCAAATCAAAATAAAACTTAAAAGTAGAAATGGTTGCAATAGTCTTGAGCTATTGAAAGCTAGTGGTCTTGCTGGTTGGAATATCACTACAATATACATCGAATAGTGAGGTTGTTACTGAAATTGTTGGTTGGAGATAACTAATACCAAGTGTGTATGATATGCTGGATTTGTGCTAGTTATCCATTGGATGCAAATATCTCCATATTTTGTACCGATGTTTTTAACTGACACCTCATTTTTTACTACTGATTTTCCTCTCTCAAAATATTATCTCGATGTCCTCAAATCTAGGATTTGATTATTTGATAATTTCAAGCCTAGAGTATCTCGACCTCTGCATGTTTGTAGCTTGTTGGTTGTGTTAGTGTCAGTATTTGCATCCTACCATCAATGATAAAAAATCCTCTTTACATATCATATTAGCGTCTAACTCAAAAAATTTTGTCATTCCACTAGGTCATCATTCAAAAATTTACTCACTGATGGTAGCCCTAGTAAAATAACATCACTATTCCCTAAACGTGATTACTTTTTGGCATAGTT
This sequence comes from Pinus taeda, assembly GCA_000404065.3. Taxonomy (NCBI): domain Eukaryota; kingdom Viridiplantae; phylum Streptophyta; class Pinopsida; order Pinales; family Pinaceae; genus Pinus; species Pinus taeda. The sequence goes on along the minus strand of APFE030195081.1, from coordinate 4,973 downwards.
TCATATCTTGTTGTCTGTACATCGTCCATAAAGATAATTTTCTCATGCCATTTGTATCAGTCATGAGGTCATCATGTCATCTTGAAATGCAGTCCTTCAAGGTCTCATTAGGTCTTTTAGGGTTTTTCAAGGTTTCATTAGGTCATTAGGGTTTCCTAGGTTCCAATATCCATTGCATAAGACCAACAAGCAAAGGGTGATCAAATAACATCTCTTCACCATGTGAAGATGATTTGTAAAGAGAAATGCTTATTTCATCATGTAATTTTGAGTTCAAATGTAATTTTTTATATTTTCACTATGAAATTTTATGTTATTCAATTTGTAATAAGTTCATGACTCCCAAGCTGTCAACACAATTCCACATGCCAATTGAACAATCAGAGTGCCTACTCGATCAAATGATCAATTTGCAAAGAAAAAAAGACAAAGCAAAGGGTATTAGTGCAAAATTTTGAAAAATGATTCCACAAAGTATTTAAACCCTCAAGACATCAATTCAAACCTCATTTTCTCTTACCATCATCGAGCAACCTCAGAAAAAGAGAATTTTTCAAGCTTGAATGGTGAATTTTTCAAAACAGAGGAAGATTTGCGTGCCCGTTCATTGTGTTGCGCACCTGTGTTTTGCGCTGCACACCTGCATTTTGCATTGCGCGCCTATTCATTGCATTGCGCACTTGCCCAAATTTGCACAACAAGGCCAAAATTCCTCCAAACTCCATTACAACGCCTTCAACGCTTCAACAAACGTTCCATAAAGCCTCCAACAAGTAAGTAACACTCAAATACACCCTCCTAGAATTCCTCAAGTCAAAATTTAGTAGTGTTTGAATCTTCTTTGCAAAATTTGGTGTCTTGCTTGCTAGAAACCCTAGTATCACAGTCAAATCCTAACTACACCTCCAATTTCACCCCCTAACACTTCTATTCCCTTTCCATTTTATTATTAAAACATTTCCCAACCCCCATATCATATTCCCTTTCCCCAAATCCCTTTATCCCCAAAACCCTAAGACCTAGGTATTCCATTTTCCTAGGCTCCCAAAACCCCTAACTTATAATTAAATTCCCTATCCAAAATCCTATCACATTCCCACCCCTTATCACTTCCCTAAAATCACAAACCCCTTCCCTCATCTCTCTAAATTTCCTCATACCGTTCCTTACTCCCTATACCTACATGCCACTATTAATTCATCTCCCCAGGGTTTCTAGCCAAGACACTATGGAAGAAGAGAAACATGGATTTCATGGAGGAAGAAAAGAGGGAAGAGAGAAGGCCACGTAAGGGAGTAAGGATTAACCAACATTTGGAGAAGCTCTTGAACAAGGCCAACAAAGGAAATGACATTCAAAGAAAGATGGCAAAACATTTTGCCATGAGGAATAGAATTTCAAGGTCAAAGCTTAAGAGGGAAAATGGAAAAATTGAAACCCTAACCATCCAAGAAGAGAAAAGGAGGCTTGATATACTTGTTGAGGCCTCACTCCATGCCTAAGCCATGCCGTTATCCATCATTCAGAAAATTTTGGCAAATTTTTGAGCATTTTTGAAAATTTTGCAAATTTTGTACATTCCTAGACATTTTTGTGACAGGTGGAATGCTAGGCGCGCAACGCCCTAGGTGTTGCAATTTTGTTTGAGGCATATTTTGACCAAAAGGATACCACCATTAGATTTAGAATTATGAATACATGTAAGCAAAGAACTTTTCTAATCTTGTTTGCTCCAACTGGCATGTGAAAAAGTAAAAAAACACTAAAAAAACCATCGTTTTGCCTCCTTTTTCACCTTGCGTTGCGCAATGAGCAGTCTTGGGAGATATTTTTTTGTATTAGGAAAAATCAACTCCATTATGCAAACTAAAGACAAATCTAGAAAGTAGACAGGATAAGCTTTCGAACAAGCCATCCTGAGCCCAGTTTGGACACCGGGAACCCATCTAAAACTCAGCTACAAGATGGAGGGTGCACCTGGCACTAACGCTACGCACTGAGAAGTTTTCTGATTTTTTTGAGTTTTTTTTCTGCAAATTTGATTTTGATCTTGGGAAATGATGATTTTACTCATGTAATTGTTGAAAGTAAATGTAAATATCATGTGGATAAGTTATCTATGGTAAATACATTGGATAAATGTCATCATGAAGTCAAATGAATCAATTTGATTGTAATTAGGGAGGAGTCACTTGGACCTCCCTACACTCTAGGTATCAGTTTTGATTTTTGTGGATTTCCTCAACTCAGGGATTCAACCCGTATGGATGAGAGAAGGTTGTTTTGACATCTATATCATTCCCTTCCTCACTCTTGGAGGAGGTTGGACTTAGTTTGATGTTGTTGTATTGATCAGAGACACTAGTGTAAGAAGTATTTGGTAGAAATTTAATGAATGATTTGCAACTATTTTGATGGAATACCCGTGGTATGGAATTTTGACATAGTTTCTTCTTATTTTTCATATGTTTGAATGTTTTGTGCTCTCATATTTCATTTCCCTTATATGATATGTTGATTTTCAAGTTGATGAGCAGAATACATCTTACATGCTTCGTTTTAAGGAAATATTCATAATTTGTCCATTTTCTTCAATTTAGAAAGAATACATGGTTGTCTTTCTCTTTCTAGAACCTCACCAGTCTTATCCATCTCACTCAAGAACCTTAAAGTGTTTTGTTAGTATATTCCAACACATAGGAAATAGTTAAGTATAACTTGGTCTAGTGTAGAGTTCGGTAAAAAGTGTTTCTTTACTATGTACTTTTGTAACTTACAATCCCATGGTCATGATATGTTCTAGACATGAAGTGATCTGAAGGTTCATTCTCTCCTTGGCATTACCGACACTTGATCCATTGCTTAACACCCGATTGGTCCATGATCTCTATTTAAAGAGTGTGGAGGGTCATTTGTAGGTTAATCGTTCATGAGAGAAGCTTATGTAAATTTTCATTCTTTTATTAATAAATTGCCTGAAGTGGTCGCGTTGGCTCAGGCCGTGGACTATTTCCCTCTTTGAGGGTTTTAACCACGTCAAGAATACTGGCGTATTGATCTGTGATCTGTTTGTGAGAAGTGTCCTTTGGTATTCTGTCTGAGGAAGTTACCCTGTAAATCCATACATGGTATCAAAGCAATTTGAGGGCCGCATCCATTGGTGATCAAAATCTGAAGCCAGTACAACTGTATCCAACTGTTGTTTCCTAAATCTACTATTTTTAATTGCTTTCAGGCCGAGAGGACTGCTCTATTGTGTTAGGAGCATCTGTTCCAGTGAGGAACGCCTTTTGTTTCATGCAAAAAGGTTTCCGGTAGCCCTAGATACGTCATTGTTAAGATCTGGAGGTATACAATCTTTATGTGCAGTTCTAGCTATTCATATCTCTGTTTATTTCGGTGTATTTAGCTCTCTGTTTTTTATTATTGGATCTATACCTTTCATTTCTACCTATGCTCTTTTCCCTACGACTCTGTGTGATCTGGGCAAATCAGAAACAGAAAGAAAGGATTTTTCTCATGCATATGCTCTTTTCCGCCGCGCCTTAGTGTGATCTCGGAAAATCAAAAACATTGAGGAAAATGTTTAGTTTTCGTCTAAAACTAACTTCAAGTCGTAAGGTTTGTTTTTTTTTGTATGTCCGTGTTGGGTTTTGTGGTTTTTTGTTTTGTAGGCAAACAAATAGTTTTTTCAAGTAAGCACGCACCTCAAATCTTCAGTGATTAAAAAAAAAAAACCCTTCCTCTTTTCCAAAAATTACTAGTCTTTTAAACTAGCTCACTTGGTGCAAAGTTACTTTATGAGAAGAGAGGTCTCGAGTTCAAGTCTTTTTTTCTGTTGAGTTACTTTTTCAAAAAGCACATGTAACTTATTTTTTAAAGTTACTTTATGTAAAAGTGTTCTCACCCATTATAAAAAGTGAGTCACTTATAATTTTAAAGTCTCTTTATCTCTTATTTAATTTACAATTTAGTGGGTGGCTCACATGGAAAATTTTAGGGCGAATGTTCGCCCTTAGGCGAAATTAAGGGGTTTTAAATTTTTAGTGGGCCAATGTTTTGTATCATAGTACATTTTTACAAATGGCCTCAAACAGCCCACCTTATTTTAAGGGAGAGGGTAAAAAAGGTAAATTTAGCCCTTGAAATTAGTAGTTACAACCGCCCTAATTTTCAAGAATAGTTTTTTTTAAGTGAATCCTATGGGCTAAATACCATATTTATAAAAGAGGTTGGTAAATTAATAAAAATATAAATAAATGAGAGGTATGGTAAATAAATAAAACATTTTTTTATATTTATTCCATAAGTCACCTTATATACATGCAAAGGTGTAAACAAATAAAAATATATATAAAGTGGAGGTATGGTAAATAAATAAAACATTTTTTTATACTTACTTAAAAGGTATGGTAAATAAATAAAAATATAAATAAGCTAGACGTATGGTAAATAAATAAAACCTCTTTTTATATTTAGTCCATAACCCTCTTTCTATTTATGAAGGCTCAAAAAGGAGGTTTTATTTAAGTGAATCTTGTGGGCCAATACCATATTTGTAAAAGAGATATGGTAAATTAATAAAAATATAAATAAATGAAAGTTATGGTAAACAAATAAAACATTTTTTTTATATTTACTACATAAGTCACCTTATATTTACCAACACTAAAAAAGTGCGCTATATTTAGGTGAAACCTATGGGCAAAATACTATGGGCCAAATACCATGGGCTAGATTATTATTAATACCATGAAAAAAACATTATTAACCCTAATATTAGTATTAATAAAAATAAAAATGGCACATGGTATTGACCCATGGTATTCACCAAAATGGCACATGGTATTGACCCATGGTATTCACCTGGAATGTAGCTATTTAAATGGGGGAATTAAACCAACATAGATCCATCGTTACACTGGATCTACTAACCCCCGAGAGGTATCAAATATCGTGATATGCAAACTAGC
>APFE030195070.1:48149-62964 GCA_000404065.3 Pinus taeda | reverse complement strand
CCGGTTATGTCTTTCACATGGGTTCAGGAGCCATTTCATGGGCTTCTAAAAAACAGCCTATCGTGGCGTTGTCTACAGTAGAGGCAGAATATGTGGCAGCTACAGCGGCAGCATGTCAAGCAGTTTGGATGAGAAGGATGTTGAGAAGCTTAGGCCAAGAGCAGGCAAAAGCAAGAGTAATTTTTTGTGACAATAGCTCAGCTATTGCATTGTCCAAGAATTATGTGTTTCACAAATGAACGAAACACATTGATACAAGGTTCCATTAAATCATAGAATTGGTGAACAATGAAGAAATCATTTTACAACATTGCAGCATTCAGGAACAGGTCGCAGACATTCTGACCAAGCCATTGGATCAGAAAAGCTTTGAGTTTTTAAGGAAACGTCTGGGTATGGTTAATAACTGAGCAGTTGAAATTAAAGGGGAGTGTTGAAATTGTAATTTCAACTGTAGCTCTTACCTTGCGATTCGATGATATCGCAGATCGCAAATCGCATATATGTTTGGAGCTTCCATTTTGTTCACTTGATTTCTGCGATTGCGATGGTGCGATGCGATCCGATGGCAAATCGCAAATCGCACCAATATAATGGTGTTCCATCTTTCCTCCCGCAAATTGTGATTGTGCGATGCGATCCAATTGAAGTCAACGGTTGAAGTACATGCCTGCAACAAATAAATTTGACGTGAAGTAAAAGTTTCTTTACCGCCAATTTTGTCAGTAAAACAGTAATTTACCGTGGGTTGGTAAGTTTTGGTGAAGTTTTTAATTTTATTTCAGCGGGAGTATGGGCACAAGTAAAGGTTGGTAAAAGCATTTAATTTTATTGTTTTTCTTTTACGGAAGCATGGCAAGAGAAAACGGATGTAAGTTTTTTTTTGTTATCATATATATATGTAATGGTTTTGTGTTGATAATGTAATAGAAAAATAAGCAGTGCGAAGCAAAGAGGTAAGAAAAACGCAGCAGCGCCTATGAAAATATACACAACAGTGTAAATGAAATGTAATTAAAAAAGGAGGCACAACATTGCATATGAAAAAGTTCTGAATATGCGAAAAGGAGCACGCAGCAACGTGAGAAAACTGTGTGTAATTTCCACACAGCAGTGAATGTAAATTTTCTGTAGTTGAAGTCTGTTTTTACAGCATTGAATGTAAAAGAGATTTTTACACACAACAGTGTAAAATATAGGAGGAGACAGAGTATTTGTTTTTTTTGTTGAAATGTTATTGGTGAATCCCTCTGACTGAAAGAGGATGAATTTTGTATCATTCTTTTATTAATGAATGCAAAGTTTTTTTTGTGTGAGAAAAACTCTTTCTGGTTAGAAATTTTAAAGCTTTCGTGTGCCAAAATCGTGTGGAGAGCAAAACAGAGCATTGTTCTCTGCATGTTCAGTTTTGTTGTTTTTGGGATTTTACCAGAAAAATCCCCAACAACATATACGTAACTTTGAAGTTCAAACGATCAAATTATAGATAACTTATTGTGTGAGTTATTAGATACATGTGTTTTTCAAAGACTCCATGTATCAATTTAGTTCTCAATTTATATTTTGAAAGTCACAATAAATGGATCGTTTTATTCTATTATCGCTGATACATGGTTATAGATGAGTGAACTTGGCATGCTTAATTGAAGAATGCCTATCACCATGAGCCTAAGGATTACTTTCAAAATAAATGGATTGTTTTCTTCTATTATGGCTGATACATGGTTATAGATGAGTGACCTTGGCATGCTTAATTGAAAAATGCTTTTCACCCATTGGGATCCTGAATGAGTCTAAGGATTAAATTTAATAATGGTACAGATTATGGTAATCCAATGATGTCATGGTTATATTTTAGAATTTAACAAAGTAAATTAGATTCTAATTTTTTTCCAGATCTACCATTGAAATAAAGATGGTAAGACTTATTATCATGACATAGTTTGAAGAATATCTAGTACCAACTTACCAAGTTAGATTCTGATTATAATTATCTACAATCAGAATTAAAATTAAAATCCAATGAGACTATATCTATGGAGAGACTGAGGTATGTAACAAATTTGTTCCATATTTTCATCAGATTGCATAAACATGGAGCATTTCTTGATGAGTTGAGAGAGCTGATATTCCCTTCATTGTAAAGGGTTCTGTTGCTGCGAATTGTATAGAAGCTGATCCATATCAGTTCTCATAGAGGCGTTGTCATGAACGAGGGTGAATGAGCATTGTTGGTACCGAGGTTGATCTCAAGTGTTATGGGGGAGGGACTAGATTGAACAAACGAAGCGAACTGGGTTACATAAACATGGCGACGCTATATATGGCTGGAGCGTTTCGTAAATGCCGGGGGTGGAAAAAGTATAAAATGTGCCATGACGTCAGGTCATTATGTGGGCGTTAATAAACATGTAATGCCCCATCATATGTAGAAAAAAACACAAATAATGTCAGACAACTGACTGGGTTACATAAACATGACGACGTTACATATCCTGCAAGCTTCTGGCTAATGCGGGGTAGAAAAGTAAAAAGGAGTGACGTGACGTCATTATCGTAGGCGTTAACAAATTTGTGTAGAAAAAAACACAAGTAATGTCCATCGCAATGTCTTTTTTCCTATCGTGATTCATTAAATTTATTTTATTTTGTTTTTTTTGCCGTGCACGTTTAATTGGCCGTAGGCGTTTCTATATTGGGACTTTTTTATATACATATTTTTAATTTAATTGAACGGCTGAGATTTAGTGTAGGTTAATACCTCTGGAATATGCCTACTCTGAGACTGAGATCGGTGGCTATGGCGCGAGGTAGAGTGAATCGATATATACAAAAAAAACAAAAAGTTTTGTAGCGCCCATTTATTCGAAACGTGGCCCTGTCCTTTCGTTTTCATCTCTGCGTTTGCCCCATTCGGTCGATTGCGGTTTCGTTTACCTCATGCTTACGACCACGAAATTCTCATGTGGGTTTTGGCCATGCATATCCTGGCTGCTTGCGTAAACGACGATCATGTTTGTTTCATAAAAGTTGATGGATTTTGGCGATGCATATCCTGGCCGCTTGCTTAAACGACGATCATGTTTGTTTTATAAAGTTGATGCGAGGGATGGATTGTCATTGTCCTTTTGTCTTCATCCGGGCTCGAGACCCCGGAATTTTTGAAGGCTCCGAAGGAACCAGAACTCATTTGGAATTGAGAAACAAGTTGGATGTTAATGCAAACATGTCATGAGAATGATTGAAACTAAGGGAAATGACCTCTGGTTGAAAGCATAAGGTAACGATGAGACACGGAACATCATTACATGGAGAAAGAGATGCATTCAGTTGCCGTAGGAACAAACACTGGGATTCAGGATAAAAACAGGGATTTTCCATGCATTTGACATTACGATAATGAAGAAAACACTTGTACTTCCGTTTGAATGCACAGAGAAAAAACATGCATTTTCCTCAATCCTTTTAAAAACCTCATAACAGGTGATTTTAGGTTGTGTCACTTCTTGGTGTTCCTCACTCCTGTTTCTTGCTCCAAGGTTTAGAGCCATGGTGAATTGGGAGTGAGTGAGAAATGTGGAAGGAAACCAAGGATTAATTGGCAAGTAATGGCTTGAAACTTGCTGGCGATTATTGGATTAAATTTAAACGTAACCCCATGTTTCACGAAAAGTCGCTTCCAAGTCAGGTTCACAAGATTGCCAGGTCATTGCATGTTGGATAGGTAAGGCTGTCTCTCAAATCCAAGTGTGTAACTTCACGTGAATAGTAGGTTTGTAGGTTTGTTAGCCTCTGTAAACAAGGGCTAACTATCCTGCCATATGGCATAAAATGCCCTGGTACACACATGTTCTATAACAATATAACACAACTTTTATTTTTAATTTATGTAACCATTAAAACTGTGTGTTATATTGTTATAGCTCATCCATGTACTAGAACATTTAATACAAGAACATTTAATACAGTATGAACAAGAACATTTAATACAGTATGACAGGCTGTTAAGCCCTTACTGCCTTGGTCAGCCTCCATGCTGACATCTGCTAGCATCCAGATGATAAAGAAATTAATATGGTTTGACAACTTGAACTGAAATCGTCGAATGGATTTAATGTTGATGACATTAATCTGCGTGGAGAGGCAAGCCATACTTATGCTAACTTTGGTTAAACTTGTACAAAGGTGACATTTAAACACACATCGTGAAGATTTTCTAGAGCGAAGTAGATTGACGACTAACCATTCACTTTACTCATCCGAGCATGGGATCAAGTGGCATATAATCATGTTAACCATTTATCATATGAAGGTTGCCACGTCATTGTTAAACTAATGTATTACTTCTAACTCTACAAACACTAGAAGTGAAGATTAACAGAAATTAAACTCAAATAAATAGTCTTGTTTTCATATTTACGTCAATAACATTGAACACTCCAACATAAACATCGTTTCAATTTTTTTGTCATATGACCCCTCATATGTATCCTTATTTCCCAATTTTATCATATGACCCCTCATGTGTATCCTTATTTCCGAGGGTTGGTGATTTGATATTATGACCATTGAACAAATGCATATTTCTATAAAGAACAAACTCTTTGTTGGTCATGTTTTGTTTTTCCATGAAAAATTGAACACTCTTCTTATGTCAAGCTTCTTGAAGTATGATCCTAGTTAACAACATGGAATGCAATATTGAAATGTTTTTAAAATTTTATTAACTGAAAATTTGTTACTTAAAGATTTGAATAAAAATGTTATCCTATTTTGTTTCATTTTTATTTAATTTTTATTTAAGTAAATATTATTACTAATGTTTATTCATTAAATAATATTTTAAATAAATATTCATGAATAACTTTTTATTAATATAAATTATTGTATTTAAATACTTATTTATTAATAGAAATATGGGTAATTAATATAAAATATTATTAATTAAATATTGTTAGTTAATTAAATAAATATTAATAAAATATTTATCTACTATAAAATGGTTTATTGTCAATTATGGTTAATTATGGTCAAACTTCGCATTGTAATAAAAATTGTCTGTGATATGAAAATCAACCATAGTCAACGATGGTCAACCATGGTTAACCATGGTTGAATTTCATCAACCATGATCAACCTTTATTCAAAATGTATTTCATCATGTTCAACTATGATGGTCAACCAAGGACAATTATGGTCAACCATGTTTTATAAAATCAAACATGGCTTACCATGATGAATCGTGGTCAACCATGGTGGAACGTGGCATTGTGACAAAGATTGTCTTGATATGAAATTCAACCATGGTGCAATGTCGCATTATGGAAAATATTGTCTCGATATGAAAATCAATCATGGTTACACATAGTCAACCATTGTCCAATGTCGCATTGTGATAAGGATTGTCTCAATATGGAAATCAACCATAGGTTTATTTTAGGGTTTATATACCTTGGGTTTATAATTTTTATTACTTGGGTTTATTAATATAAGGATTATTATTCCTAAGGTTTAATATTTTTCTTTAATTTTTATTTGATATTTTCATTAAAATAATAATAATAAGATAATCAAAATTAATGTAATTAAATATTAAAATTTAATATATTCTCAAACCTCTTATGTCATGCAATTAGTGTGATGATGGTATTCAAAATATTGTAAAAAAAATATTTGGACATATAGCAAACCAAATTGAAAGTTTTCTTTAATGATTTCTGGTTGGATTGTAGATATTTCTCTAATCGCTCATAATAAAGACTTAATATGACATTTATAGCCACTAATCCACTTACCAAAACAAAAAGACACTTTTAATTCACAAAGATTTACTTATTATTAATTTATATAAAATTTATTTATAAAGGTTGGATCAATTATTTATTATTAATTATTATTTTATTATTTATTAGACCTTTGGGTTTATAATATCAAATCTCTTGGGTGTATTAATCTGAAGGTTCATATTATTAGGGCATAATATTATTCATATGGTTTAAAATATTAATCCTAGGGTTTAATATAAATCCATTGGATTTATAATCATGGTCAACCATGGTCCAACGTCACATTGTGACAAATATTTTCTCAATATGAAAATCAACCATGGTCAACTATGTATAATCAAGGTCAACCATGGTACAACATCACATTCTGAAAAAGATTGTCTCAATGTTAAAATCAATCATAGTTAATCATGGTCAATCATTGTCAATACGAAAATCAACCATGGTCAACCATGGTCCTATGCCACATTATAACAAATATTGTCTCAATATGAACATGAACCATATGTGAACCATGGTCAATGATGGTCAATGATGGTCAACCACCATCAAGTATTTTCAACCATGGTCCAACATCACATTGTGACAAAGATTATCTCAGAAAATCAATAATGGTCAACCATGGTCAATAACCATGACTACATTGTGTCAAAGATTGTCTCATGCTCCAACGTCACATTGTGGCAACCATGGTCAACCTTGATCCAATGTCACATTGTGACAAAGATTGTCTCAATATGAAAATCAATCATGGTCAACTAGGGGTCAATGCCGCATTGTGATAAATATTCTCTTAATATGAAAATCAATCGTGGTCAACCATGGTCCAATGTCACATTGTGAAAAAAATTGTCTCAATATGAAAATCAATCATAGTCAACTGTGGTTAGCAATGTTTGTTTTAGGCTTTATAATATTTATCTTATGGTTTATATAGCTTGTGTTTAAAATATTAATCCCTTGGGTTTATTAGTGCTTTGGTTTTATAGTATTAATCCCTTGGGTTTATTAATCTAATGGTTCATATTCTTGGGGTATAATATTATTGATAGGGTTTATAATATTATTCCTAGAGTTTAATACAAATCCCTGGTTTTATATTCAATTGGGTTTATAATATATACTATTGGTTTAATTAATCCCTTAGGTGTATAATACTACTAGTATGGGTTTGTGACAAATTTTCTCAATATGGAAAGAAATCATGGTCAACTAAGGCCAACTAAGGTCAATCATGGAAAACCATGGTCAATCATGGTCCACATTAGTCAAACTCGGTCGACCATGGTCAATTATGGTGTACCATGGTCCAATGTCATATTGTGATAGAGATTGTCTCAATATGAATATCAACCATGGTAAACCAAGGTCCAACATCCTATTGTGAGAGAGATTTTCTTAATATGAAAATCAATCATGGTAAACCATGTTCAGTCATGGTCAACCATGGTTAATCATGGTCAACCATGGTTAATCACGGTCAACCATGGTTAATCATGGTCAACCATGGTTAATAAGCATGGTCACATTGTGACAAACATTGCCTCATGGTTTGACATCACATTTCGACAACCATGGTCAACTATGGTCAGCCATGGTCCAATGTCGCATTGTGACAAAGATTGTCTTAATATAAAAATTGACCATAGTCAACTATGGTCAACCATGTTCACTCATGGTCAACCATGTTCACTGATGGTCGACCATGGTCAACCATGTTCACTCATGGTCGACCATGTTCACTCATGTTCGACCATGGTCGACCATGGTCAACCATGTTCACTCAAGGTCAGCCATGCTCAACCATGGTCAACCATGCTCACTCATGGTCAAGCATGGTCCAACGTCACATTGTGACAAAGATTGTCTCAATATGAAAATCAATCATGGTCAATCATGGTCTAATGTCAGATTGTGACAAAGATTGTCCCAATATGAACATGAACCATGGTCAAGCATAATTTACCATGGTCAATCATGATCAACCATGGTCAATCGTTGTCTTGAACCATGGTAAATCATGATCAACCATGGTGAGCCATGAACAACCATGGTCCAATGTTGGATTGTGACTAATATTATCTCAATATGAAAATCTACCATGGTTAACCATGGTCATTAATGGTCAATAACCATGGTCATCCATGGTCAACCATGGTCAACCATGATCTAATGTCACATTGTGACAAATATTTTCAACCATCATCAAATGTCCTCAACCATTGCTGACCATTGTCAACCACAATCCAACATCACATTGTGACAAAGATTGTCTCAAAATGAAAATCAACTATGGTCAACCATGGTCAATAGCCATGGTCACGTTGTATCAAAGATGTTCTATGGTCCAACGACACATTGTGACAACGATGGGTAACCATGGTCCAACCTTGCATTGTGACAAAGATTAGGTCAATATGAAAATCAACCATGGTCAACCATAGTCCAACATCGCATATTGGCCAAGATTGTTTGAATATGAAAATCAACCATGGTCAATCATGGTCAACTATGTTTGTTTTAGGGTTTATAATGTTTATCTTAGGTTTTATATACCTTGGGTTTACAATATTAATCCCTTGGGTTTTTAGTGTTAATCCTTGAGTTTATTTGTGCCTTGGGCTTATAATATCAATCCCTTGGGTTTATTAATCCAAGGGTTCATACTCTTAGGGTTTAATATTATTGATAGGGTTTACAATATTATTCCAAGGGTTTCATATAAATCCCTTGAGTTTATATTATAAATTACCTGGGTTTATTAATTCCTTGGGTTTATTAATCCCTTGGGATTCTAGTATTAATCCCTTGGGCTTATTAATCTCTTGGGTTTATAATAATCCCAGTATGCATTTGTGATAAATATTTTCTCAATATGGAAATAAATCATGGTCAACTATGGTCAACCATGGTTAATCATGGTCAACATTGGTCAAACATAGTCAAGCATGGCCATTTATGGTGTAACAAGGGTCAAACATCGTCAATCATGGTCAACCATGGTCCAATGTCGCATTGTGATAAAGATTCTCTCAATATGAAAATCAATCATGGTCAACCATGGTCCAATGTCGCATTGTGACAAATATTGTCTCAATATGAAAATCAAACATGGTCAACCATGGTCAACCATGTTTGTTTTAGGGTTTATATTAGGGAAAATTTTAGGGGCTAATATTTGCAGGTCGGCTAATTTTCCATTTTTTTCCAAAAAAAAAGATTCACCAATTTCCATTTTTTTTAAATGATTCACCCACATTTTATAGTATAAATTTATTTTACCTTAAAAATTGCCAAAATTCTATATAGATTAATATAAACTCATTAGAAATCTAAATATTTTTACAAAAATATTGCCAAACATTTTACAATTTGCATATTACGGACTAGTAAGATTCACCAAGGTTTCTAAACTTTAAGATAAATTTCCATCCTTAAAATTTTCCTAAGTTTATATGGCTTGGTTTTACAATATTAATCCCTTGGGTTTAATATTATTCCCTTGGAAAATCGAGCACTTGCACCCAACCTACAACTGAATCCCTCTAGTTCACCCGTGACCCGAGAGTTCTTGCCACGGATCAACTACTCCCATTGATCTTTGCAATGGGAATTTAATACCCTCTTTCATGATAAGGTTTCCTTTAGTGGCATCGTGCTTTCATGGATATTTTTATCCATTTGGCTAGGATTTTCCTAGAAAAGATCGCCTTTCTCTCCTGTGATGCTTTTGCTCATAAAAGCTTTCCTTTCTCTCCCACCAGGATTTTATTTTTTCTTAAACTTAGCATCTTTCTCTAGCTAAGTAACTTAATGGATATTTATCTCCCAATCCATTAAGCTTATCTAGAATTGGATCTAGAAGTTTTATCATGAAAGAATTATCCATTCCCATTCACTAATGGGGTTTCATTTGGAAAGACTCTCATTTCTTGGTGTCTCATTTTCTAAGTGATTGAATTATCTTTATTTATTTAATAACAAAGTATTTACTTTCATTGTTACACCTCAAACCTAGCTTTTATGTTACAACTCAATCTTAACTTAGGTCTGGCATGATAGCAACAAATTGTTACATACAATGGAGGGATGTTACATACTTCCCCCCTTAAATTTACACTGTCCTCACTGTATTACTGCATCTTACAATTTATTTCCTCGTTCTTAGGTAGTTGTTTCTATATTTATAGGTTCCCATGGCCTTTCCATCTGATTAAGATCTTTTGATACATAGGTTACAAAGGAGTTCTACCAACAAATTTCCTTCCATTGCTACCTGCAACATTTTTTTTCAATCAATTTTGTGAGAGACTTCAGATGCATAAACTCAATTTTGTTTACCACAGTTAATGTCACAACTTTATATAACAATACTATTATTTGAGTAACTACAGGTTAATGTTGCCCACCATTTAACTATGATTCCTCATTTTCATTGTATTTAAATAACAGGAAGATATGCATGTTCTTCCAATTCATTTGTGTTCTTGCAAAAAACTTTCTTCCTGCAGTCTCCTTACATTAGTCACAACAAGTCAATCTAGCACATTTGACCAATCAACATGTATAAAAATACCACATCAGATTAGCTCAAACATAACCATCACAATCATAATTACATGTAATCATCATATACTAGAATCATAAATCACATTTATACTATACTGAAATAAATTTCTGGTTGCCACCGGAGAAAACCACCCAGTGCCTTCTCCTCAACCATGTGTACATCACACAGATGCAACTATACATATCATATATAATCATGAAATACATGCATCCATACCAATACCATATGTACCACTTGGACCCAATACCACCTATACAACGTGTACACAATACCAAATGTCCATAGCATCACCTACACGACATATACTGCATCCACATGTTTTCAACCATGTTACTATTATGCCAAAAAGTCCTTCAATTATTCATTCACACTAATTTTAGGTGAGTCCAATCAAACCATTCTTGATTTGTCGATTGGAGAGCAAGGAATTCATGAACCTATTCAACTTCTCCAACCATAACATAACTAAAGAATTTTATGTCAAAGTATTCAAGTGCTTTTATTTAGCTAATGCTTTTCATGTGTCTTATGGTTGCAGGAAAATTTTAGAAAAATTATAACATAGAGGTAATCATGCATAATACAAATATATCATGCTAATAATTTTGAGTTTTTGGATTTAATATGTCACTAGACAAGGTCTTAATAACAATGGAATCTGGCCTCTACTCAATCATAAAGTAGGTTATTGACTATGATATTTAGTCTAGTATGGACTTCAAGTTTATATTTGAAGTTTAATAACAACCTTAACATTGTCTTTAGTCAAGAAAATAATTGTTTGGTACTCCAAAGTACACGACACATGATCTAGTAATGCCATGTGATTTCCTGTTTGCTCACATTTTTTTACCACTTCTCCTAACACTTTGTTGACCATGAATAATTAAGCACATATCTAAAACCAATTGAATAATTAATATGCGAGTACCTAAACCTCCTATACATGAGTCATGAATGATGGTTACATTGTTCTCACACTCTTCCATCTCTTAATTTCCAGGGTACTATGTGTACTATGGTGTGAACCTAGGTCATTAACATGTTGAAACCTCACCTTAACATTAGATCATGACCTGGTATAATTCATTTATTGGAAACAAAATCAATTATCAAACTCTTTAAAATAAACAATTTATGCATTAATTATTATTTTTTCATATTGAGAACCAGACAACACTATCAATGCAATCCAACAGGGAGACTTCTCCAAGATTGCTTGATAGAAAACAATGATACAAAATATGCATCTCAAATTCTACGATTGTCAATTGATTTGAAATAATTACTAGATATCATGTTATCGAAAGCAATTATCTTTGTACAAAATAATCCCGATTACCAGTACCACTTATCCATCCAATATGGTTGAAGCATCCTATTGGTTTAACAATGGTTTTTTATCCTCTCCCTTCATCATTTAGAACTTTTTATATGTCACACCTTACTTTCTGCATTTATTAATTTACTACTAGCATAATATCCTTAGATCATTATACGCTTTATTAATGCGAAACCTTTTGGTTTACCAAAAAATTGTTTATCAATTCGAGCAAGTCATGTTTCGAATCTACTGTAAAATTCTTGTTAGTCATTAGGCTCTTTTGAATTTCTCTATTTCTATTTCAAATGCATCAAGCACCACCATATCTAGTCTGTTTGTCGTTTCTGTTTTATGTAGTCTAAGCACACCGATCATTTTAATCTTATCACTTCCCACAAGAAGTACATTTGTAAGATCTACCATCATTCCAATAGAAGCATATTCTTCTTGATGTAGATTTGAAAGGTCCCTATTTGTGCGATATGAACAGAAACCCATCTATATCTTCAAAGTTGTGAAGTTTGAGGTTGCATACTTTTAGTTGCAATAATTTACACATTGGAATTTTAGTGAACTTGAGAATGTTTCTTTGAACTTGTATTTAATATTTCTATTAATCAGGAGGCACTGGGAGCTTCTTTTATACTCCTTATATATATTTAACCTAGAGGTAATTTTGGGTGCGAGTCCCATTGACCTACTTATGAAGGTCATAAAATTATTAATGTATAATGTTGTTATGAAACCAACTCACAAAAAGATAGAAAAAATAGATCAACTCCTTAGAAATAAGCCTCTTCGAGGGGGCAACCTCCTTTACATTACACAAATGAACAATTCTTAGATGATTCCAATGAAAAAGTCTCCTTTCTATATATAGGATTCTAAGGGGTCATAATATAGCCAAAGGAAACCTAATAATAATATAAAGGCACAAAAATAATAATAGTAGGATTCTATGGGGCACAATAATAACAATATGGGGACAATAGGGGCATAAAGATAACAATAAGGGATACAATGACAATAGTAGTGGCAGAATCACTAGTATTATAGGGAGAATCTTTGAAAAAAGTGTTGTCCTAAACGTTTGAGTAGTTTTGGATGCTTCTGTATAAAATTCTCATCCTCCCATGTGGAATCTTCAACGGGTAAGTTCTTCCACTTGATGAGATACTCTGAAATTGATCAATTTTGTAGCTATCGAGTTTTCTTTGAGTGCTTTAGGTTCTAATATGATTTTCCTTCCTCATCAAGTTCTGGAAATATTTTTTGAACTGAAAGCTTGTCACCTATAACCTTCTTTAAGCGTGAAACATGGAAAATTGGGTGAACTCATGAAGCTACAGGAAGCTCCAGTTTTTATGCCATAGTACCTATATTTTGCAACACCTTGTATGGACCATAATACTTTGGTGATAATTTATTATATTCTTAGCTTGCTTGAGGAACTTTTTTTTATATGGTTGTAGCCGTAGGAATACCCAATCACCTACATCAAAACTTCGTTCACTGTGATGTTGATCTACCTGTTGTTTCATTCTACGTTTCACTAAGGTGAGCTTATCCTTTAAGAGTTGGAGAATTTGTTGTTGACGCTTGATGTGATCTTCCACTGCTTGAACCTTAGAATTTTCTCTTAAATATGATGTGATGGATGGTGGATGATATCCATAAAGGGCCATAAATGGGGTCATTTTTGTTGCAGTATGGAAGGAAGTGTTATACCACCATTCAGCTAGAGGAAACCATTTGACCATTATGTCTTTTTATTAGATACAAATAAACGAAGATATCCTTCTAAACATTTGTTTACTATCTCAATTTGTCAATCAGATAGAGGATGATAAGATGAGTTATGAGCTAACTGAGTACCAAGACAAGAAAATAATTCTGTCCAAAAATTTCCAGTGAAAATGGGATCTCTGTCACTTACAATAATCTTTGGGTTTCCATGTAGCTTTTGAATTGTTTCCATAAATGCAGTAGAAACTGTACTCCCTTTAAATGGATGTGATAATGCACAAAAGTGTGCATACTTGGTAATTATGTCAACTACCACCATGATAACACTCTTTCCTTCAGACTTGGGTAAACCTATGATAAAATCCATTGAAACCTCCTCCCAACATTGGCTTGGAATGGATAAAGTTTCTAATAGTCTTGGGGTCTTAATTGTTTCAACTTTAATTTGTTGGAAAACCAAACATTCCACCACAAAGTTTTGATTATCTGATTTAAGGCCATCCCAAAAAAAATCCTTCTTAACCCTGTGTTAGGTTTTTAAAAATCTCGAGTGCCTTCCTAAGGGAGAGGTATGCAATTCCCTAAGAATATTTTGTTTGAGTTGGGAATTCTTACCTAGGTATAACCGACCCTTGTACCATAACGAATCATTTTTCCAGCTAAATGTATCAGATGTACTAGGATCTTGTTGTATCTTTTGAATGAGTGCCCACACTTCCTCATCATTCTTCCATTCATCCCTTGCTTTGTTTATCCATTTGGTTGAATAATAGAAATGGCGCAAAGAAAGCTTCCACATCCTCACCTTCTTGGAGTGCATGCCACAAATTTGCTCCCTTTTTGAGATGATTTCAAAGTCCATAACCCAAAATCTTTATGACCAATTTTTGTTGCTCTAATGAATAAACTTTGTTCTAAAAGTATGGAA
Organism: Pinus taeda; assembly: GCA_000404065.3. NCBI lineage: Eukaryota > Viridiplantae > Streptophyta > Pinopsida > Pinales > Pinaceae > Pinus > Pinus taeda. Next base: position 48,610 of record APFE030195070.1, on the reverse strand, counting down.
GACTATCATGAAGTGTTTTAACCTTGAAGTGTCTTCCCAATTAGGTTAGGGTCTCCATTTCTAACTGCAGTTAGTATTGCCAACATTTCCTTCTCATAAATAGCTTTGTGTAAATACTTTCCTTTGATTGGACGACTTTCAAAAGCAATGGGTCTTTCTTCTTGCATTAAAACAACACCAATTCCATTTCCTGAGGCATCACATTCCATAATAAAGGTTTTTACAAAGTCCAGTGTAGCTAAGACTAGTGCTTGGCACACTGCCTCTTTAAGATGTTCAAAGGCCTTTGTTTCTTCTAGAGTCCATGAAAATAAATATTTCTTCAATAATGTTGTTAGAGGTGCTACTATTCTCCCATAATTCTTAACAAACTTGCGATAATACCCCGTCAACCCGAGAAATCCTCATAGATGCTTTATGGATGTGGGGATTTTCCATTCCTTAATGGTTTTAATTTTTCT
>APFE030195070.1:37076-47718 GCA_000404065.3 Pinus taeda | reverse complement strand
GCAATTCATCCAATAATTCATCAATGATAGGAATGGGAAATTTATCTTTAATAGTGAGCTTGTTGAGCTCCCAATAATATGGAAACATGCGCCATGATCCATCCTTCTTGTGAACCAATACTACTGGAGTAGAGAAAGAACTTTGAGCAGGTTGAATTATACCAGCCTCTATCATTTCTGCAACCATACGTTCAATTTCACTCTTTTGGACATAAGGATATTTGTAAGGCCTAATGTTTGGAGGAACACTTCCCAGAATCAAAGTAATAACATGATTTGTTGGCATTATGATACATATGTTGTCCTTGATGGCAACTCACTCAAATGGAAGCTCATAGTGCAACAGGTCAAACAATTATAGATTAGACTACAAAGAATGAAGAAACAGAGGTATACACAGGTTCACCTTGTCCAAGCTGCGTATAAACGTAGGTTTACTGAACAGAAGGAGCATATATGTACACACACAATTTCACAGAAGGAAAAGCGCATATATCTTGGAAAAACAAATTTTTTGGCCCAAGGTATTTCTTGGTCCAAGATATTTGACCTAGGGTATTTGGTCTAAGATATTTGGTCCAAGGTATTGGTCCTAAGTATTTTTGGTCCATGGTATTGAAAAAGGCCTAAAACTATACAAGGAGGAGAAGATCATTAGGCCAGATGTGCAAGTATTTTGAATATTTTATGGGGTGTTGGATCATATATGCAGGTCAATGAGCTTCTGATGGTTTGCTTGATCTGATCTAAGGAGTCACCTATATGGCTGATGAAGGTCGATGGACCAGGATTATAAAGGCTTAAAATTATTATCATTATTTGATTTGATCTTAAATAGTCTGGATCTGAATATTGACACATGTTTTATTCTGTAAATATGATGATTTGGGTATGACTAAAGTTTGCAATAGTTGTGATGTTTTAATTTAGCATTTACAGATCTGTACACAGGTTCGCCTTAGTAAAAGAGCGCATACATGCTGATTCAGCATATCAAAGTAGCGTATACATCATAAATTAGAATTTGTAGATCTGTACGCTGGTTCCCTTCCGTAAAAGAGTGTATACACACTGGTTCAACACATGGAAGTAGCATATACCTCATGAAGCATGATGTTTAAAGTTTTAGTAGTTTCTGTTTGTTGCTGCAGAGTTCTGGATTCTACTTTGTGTTCTAGTGACTGTATTCTAGTAACAGTGTTCTGAACGGTCAAATTGATTGATTGTGATTTACTTCAGTAATGATGGGTTGTCAGTGATTGATTGATTTAGTTGTGGTTGATTTAGAAAGTGACGATTGAGTTTCAGTGATTGGTTGATGCAGATGTATTTGATGGTTGTATTGTAGTTATGATTATCTAAGGTTCAATGTTGTTGATGGGTCCAACATGAAAATTGGATGAAACGTGGCCTTTAGATTGTGGTGTTGTTTTCTAGGAGTATCTAGTCTGAAAATTCATGAAACATGGTCCCTGGTGGAAGAGTAGAGTTTTTTGTAGGCTGACACCTACTTACTAGTAAACATATTGGCTAGTACAAGAGCTAGGGGGTTGTAGCTCCCTTCCACTAGTAGTTGGAAAATGAGAGAAGGTTGTAGCCTTTTGCACGTGGGTGCCTTCGTATTGGTATGAATCTGCACAAGTACAAGATTGTAAACATATTTTCTTATTATCAAAAGAAGACAGAGACCACAACAGCAGGTGGTTTTTACCCATATTGGGTTTCCATCTTATATCTTGGCGTTCATGTGTGTTTCTTATGTGCGATTCTTTATTCTAGTTTTACTGCACTGCCTAATAAATCTCTGATGTATTGGTTAAAGCTCAATACATGATAAATTTTCTAAATCAAAAGTTCTTTGCATATACGTTGGTTTCTTTAAGTACAATTGTGTGTACATGCTAGTTCACTTAGTTGAAGTAGCGTATATAAATCTGTTTGGGAAATAAAATTATAGATCTGATAATACTAATTCACCCCCATCTCAGTATTATTTCCAACAATTGGTATCAGAGAAAGTCCTTTAGAAGAAGCTTGATCGCTTGAAGGGAGATCCATCATCATGAATAATCAAGAAAGCATGGGATCCATCAGAATTCCAATCTTTGATGGGAGAAGCTTTGTTTATTGGAAAATAATAACCATAACCTATGTACAATCACTTGGAATGGATGTTTGGGAAATTTTGGAAGGAGGATATACATTACCAACAACAATTTTGATAGATACAGCAAGTAATAAGCAATATGAAACCAATTCCAAAGCTGTCAATACTTTATTGGGAAGTCTGTCACAATCAGAATATGTCAAAGTCATGCAGCTCAAATCAGCCAAAGAAATATGGGACAAAATCGTCTTGAGCTACAAATGAGACTCTCAGGTAAAACGTGCTAAGATTCAAACTCTCAGAATTCAGTATGAAACTCTTAAAATGCATATAGATGAAAGCATAGTTAGTTACTTCCTACATATAGATGAGGTTGTCAATTGTCTGAAGAGTCTGGGTGAAGAAATTAAGGAAGTTACCTTAGTTGAGAAAGTTTTGAGATCCTTGTCTACTAAATTTGAATCCAAAGTGTATGCCATAGAAGAAAACCAGGATTTGTAGAATCACTATGATGCAGCTTCATGGAATCTTAACTTCCTTTGAGATGAGAAAAGGAGGACCATCAGAAATGAGAGAAGCTGTAGTCAAAGATTCAGCAAAAGGAAAGGAAGAACACAATGAATCATGACATATTTCAGAAGAAGAAAATCAGGTAAACTTTGTCAAAAAGATTCAACGGGGTTATGGAAGGTTTAGAGGTAAGTTACCCTTCAAATGCTTTTCTTGTGGCAGAGTCAGTCATTATGCTGCCAGATGTCTTCATAAAGATAAATTTAAAAATGGAAAGGAATATGCAAAAGGGAATAGAAAACAAGTTGTGAATAAAAGGAATTACTATACTCATGAAGATAATGATGGTTTATCTAATAGTGATGAAGATGAAACTGGACAAGATTACAGACTTCTCATGGCTTATGATGATGATAATTTTTGGGATGATTTAGAAGAGGAAGACCTTCATGAAGAAATATCTAAACTCAAAATCTGTTTAGAAGAAAAGAATATGATTATAGATACCTTAACATACCAATTTGCTAAAAAATAAAAACACAATGAAAACCTAGAATGTGAAATTGTGGGTCTAAGAAAGGATCTTGAGAAAATGAAATCTCTCAATCTTAGATTTGCTAAAGGATCAGAAACTTTAAATGAAATTATCAAAGTTCAAAATTCTCCTCTGGTTAAGACAGGTCTTGGATATACTGAAGAAGCATCTCAATCACAGAAGCTGTCAACCTCCACCAAAAGCTATCGTGATGCAACAAAGACCAGTGAACAATATGACAATCGTTAGCAATGGCATAAAGAAGATCACCAGGTAAATCATAATCAATTTTCTCCAAGGATGAATAGAAGCCACAACCAACCTCAGGTAAATCATACTTAATTTGCTCCAAAGATGAATATCAATAGAAACTACAATCACCAGGTCAATAGATTCAATAGTCGCAGGAACTTCTTTAATGGGAAATGTTTTGCATGTCATAATTTTGGACACAAAGTTTCTCAATGTGTTGCTTACAAAACCATCATGACTAGAGAAGCACAAAATCAAAGGAATGTAACAGGGATCAAGAAAAGTTCCTATAATAACTTTTCTCTTCTTGCAAATGAAATAGAATGCTCAATCTACAACAACTTTGGTCATGAAGAATCTGAATGCAGGAGAAAATTTCAGCAAACATCTCAAAAGGAGAAAACTCCGTTAAATCCAAAGATATGGAGAAGGAAACAATATAAAACAAAAAGATGTGGAATAGCCTTCTATGGAGAAGGACAAGAAAATCATTGGTACATCAATAGTGGATGCTCAAAACACATGAGAAGTGACAAGGAAAAACTTCACTCATATAATGCCTTAGAAAAGGAAAAGAATGTCTCATTTGGAAACGTCACTCCTGCTATCATAAAAGGTAAAGGATCTGTTTTATTGAAAGAAAAGGTTAAAGCTGGAAATGTTATGTATGTAGACGGTTTAAAGAATCACCTATTGAGTGTGAGTCAAATGTGTGATCAAGGAAATCAATTGGTGTTTCAATCAAATAGATGTGTTGTTCTTGAGCTTGATAAAAGAGAGACCGTGATCAAAGGTACAAGAAATCCAAACAACTTATACATACTCAAGGGAGGACAATAACAATGCCATCTAAGAAAAAATGATGAAAACTGGCTATGGCATAGAAGATTGGGACATCTAAGATTTTCTAAAATAAGAAAAGCATGCAGATTCAAGGTTGTTCACGATCTTCCAGATATCAGCATCCCAGAAAATACTATATGCAAACCATGTCAAATCGACAAGCAAACCAGAGTTCACTTCATGGAAAAGGAAGGGTCAATTAGTAAGCCTCTTGAACTTGTCCATACTGATTTATGTGGACAATCAAGGAAAAGGTCACCTCATGGAGAAGAATACTTTATTTTTTTCATTGATGATTTTTCCAGAATGTGTTGGATGGGTCTTCTCAAGCATAAAGATGAAGCTTTTGAAAAGTTCCAAGACTTGAAACCTCTGGTTGAAAATGAATCAGATCAAAAAATCAAATGCCTCAGATCTGATCAAGGGGGGGAACTTACCTCAGATGAATTCTTTGAATTTTGTGAACAACATGGAATAAAAGGCAATTCTCCACCACAAGGACTCCTCAACAAAATGGTGTGGTAGAAAGAATGAACATAACAGTTCAAAAAATGGCTTGAGCTATGCTAGATGAATCTGAAACTCCTACAACCTTCTGGGGTGAAGCTGCATTTGCTGCCGTAACTATTCTCAACCAAGCAAACGTTCGGATAAACAACACTCAAACTCCACATGAGCTTTGGTATGGTAAGACTCCTACTATAAAATACTTTAAAGTTTTTGGAAGCAAATGTTACATCAAAAGGGTTGATGAAAAACTTGGTAAGTTTGAACCCAAAGGAGATGAAGGTATTCTTCTTGGTTATTCTTCTAGAAGTAAAGGATATAAATGTTATAATAAAAGTCTTGGAAAAATTGTTGAAAGCATTGATTTTTGCAGTTGATGAAGCATGCAAAAATCCAAAATAGATAAAATCAATAGAAGATTATGACAATGAAGAAGATGGGGATTATTTTCCCACATCAAGTCAAAATCATATTGAAGAAGAAACCAATGAAGCACTAGAAGAAGAGATAATAGTAGAATAAAAGACTCTGTCCAGGTATGTTTAGAAAAAATCATCTAGAAACTCAAATTTTAGGGGAAAAAGAGGCAGGTGTATAGACAAGAAGAACTATTACAGGGACCTCAAGCTATCTAGCATTACTATCCTCCACCAAACCACAAAATGTAAAAGAAGCATGCAAAGATGAATGTTGGGTCAAGGCCACGGATGAAGAACTTGAGAAAATTGAAAAAAATGATACTTGATATTAGTTCCTAGACCTCATGATAAAAATATTATAGGAACTAAATGGATATTCAAAAACAAGCTAAATGAAAATTGCGAAGTCATTAGAAACAAGGCCAGACTTGCTTGTAAAGGGTATGCTCAACAAGAAGGTATAGATTTTGAAGAAAATTTTGTACCTATTGCCAGACTTGAAGCCATAAGGATATTTCTTGCTCTTTCTAGCTTTCAGGAATTCAAACTATACCAAATGGATGTAAAATCATGCTTCCTGAATGGAGATTTAGAAGAAGAAGTTTATATTGAACAGCCAGAAGGATTCATTCTTGGAAATGATGCAAAACTTGTATGCAGGCTCAAAAAGGCCCTCTATGGTCTAAAATAGGCTCCAAGGGCCTGGTATTAATGCCTTGAAAAATATCTCCACCAATAAGGTTTTATAAAAGGTTCAGTAGATAGCAATCTATATACAAAGATTGAAACTGACAAATTTCTAATTATTATTGTTTATGTTGATGATATCATTTTTGGTAGCAATGAAGAATCCATGAGTTAGAATTTTGATTTAGTAATGCAACAATAATTTGAAATGTTCTTGCTTGGTGAACTTACCTATTTTCTTGGTCTACAAGTTCAACAAAATAAAGATGGTATTTTTCTTTCACAAACCAAATATCTCGAATAGATCTTAAAAAGGTACGTAATGGAAGATTCTAAACCTGTATGTACCCCAATGGTAATAGGATGCAGTCGCAGCTCAAATGATGAGTCAATAGTAGTACATCAACCAACTTACAGATCCATGATTGGTAGTCTACTTTATCTAACAGGTACCCTACCTGACATCATGCATGCAGTAGGAATAGTTGGAAGATTCCAAGCAAATCCCAAGGAATCACACCTTCAGGCAGTCAAAAGAATTTTCAAATATATTCAAGGAACTCAGGACTTTTGTTTATGGAATCCTAGAGATGCAGATCCTACTCTTCATGCATATACATATGCAGATTGGGCAGGAAGTGTTGATGAAAGAAAAATCACAAGTGGTGGTGCATTCTATATGGGTTCTAGGTTAGTGTCTTGGTTCAATAAGAAACAAAGTTCAATTGCTTTATCTACAGTTGAAGCAGAATATGTGGCTGCTACATCTTGCTGCACACAACTAATTTGGATGATGAAAACCTTGCAAGACATTCAGATCATGTATACTCCACCCATCTCCATTCTATGTGATAATACAAGTGCCATTAGTATTTCAAAGAATCCTGTCATGCACTCTAAGACCAAGCACATACCCATCAAATTCCATTTTCTATGTGAACAAGTGCTTGAACAAAAAATCAAATTGGAGTATGTTCCCTCCAAAGAATAGGCTGCTGATATATTCACTAAACCACTACCCAGAGAAACATTTGAATATCTCAGACAAAAGTTGGGAGAAGTTGCTGCATCATCCTGCTGTTAAATACAATTTTTTCAGAGAAAGGTTATTATACATGTGTTTCATGAAGTCGAGTCATGTACACACTTGGGTTTCTATGGGACAAGGAGCATATATGTTTTCAGACAAGAAAAATAGTGGGCTAGGCTTTGATATTGGTGCTCTATTTAATATTGATGATCACAGTCTATTGATATTCTTTGTTCATTAATTTGTTATCTTACTAACAAATATGCCTTGATCATTGACTTGTTAACAATGCATAGGTCACACAAGTTTAGGGGGAGCATTATCCTTCACTCGCATTCTACATTGGTGGCATTATGGTTGTTGAGTCCAGCTATGGCTTCATATATTTATAATACTCTTGTTGCTTAAGTCATGTAAAAGCCTAGGATGAGATATGTCTTCTCATACATTTGAATGAGTCTTATTAGACAAATTATGTAATTTGTATCCCCACTTTGCATAAGATGGATGATGTAATTATATTTCTGTCATGTATAAACAATTGGTATATCCCCAATTAGTTGGGTGGATGAGTCAAATTTGGTATATCCCAACTTGGTTGGGAGAATGGATGTATGTATGAGTCATTGGTGATAGGAAGGTCATACTAACATAGTTGAGTTATAGAGTCATGTTATTCTTTTGGAAAATATTTTTGCAGACTCTGCTTGTGCTCAGGGGGAGCATGGGTGGTTACAGTGCATCTCAGCATGTACAAAAGGGGAACTTAATCAGAGAATTCAACATGTACTCAAGGGGAGTATGAACAACATAATGTATGTCAAAATGAGAGAATATATTGGTTTTCCCTTTGCCCTTGATGTCAAAGGGGGAGAGTGTCTTGGTGTTGTTGTTGTCATCAAGTCCAAAGGGGGAGATTTTTTGCATTATGATATAGGTGTTGTCCTTGGTGGCAACTCACTCATATGAAAGCTCACAATGAAATAGGTCAAATAATTATAGATTAGACTACAAAGAATGAAGAAAGAGAGGTATAAATAGGTACACATTGTCCAAGCTGTGTATACACGTAGGTGCACTGAACAAAATGAGCGTATACATACACACACACTCTCATAGAAGGAAAAGCGTGTATATCTTGGAAAAACAAAGTTTTCGGTACAAGGTATTTCTTGGTCCAAGGTATTTGACCCAAGGTATTTGGTCCAAGATATTTGGTCCAAGGTATTGGTCCTAAGTAGTTTTGGTCCATGGTATTGAAAAAGGCCTAAAACTATATAAGGAGGAGAAGATCATTAGGCGAGATGTGCTAGTATTTTGAATATCTTATGGGGTGTTGGATCATATATGCAGGTTAATGAGCTTCTCATGGTTTGCTTGATTTGATCTAAGGAGGCACCTATAAGGCTGATGAAGGTTGATGGACCAAGATCATAAAGGATTAAAAGTATTATCATTATGTGGTTTGATCTTGAATAGTCTAGATTTGAATACTGATGCATGTTTTATTCTGTAAATATGATAATATGGGTATGGTTGAAGTCTGGAATAGTTTTGATGTTTTAAGTTAGCATTTACAGATTTGTACGCAGGTTCACTTTAGTAAAAGAGTGTATACACACTGGTTCAACATATCAAGGTAGTGTATACATCATAAAATATAATTTTTAGATCTGGAGGTTGGTTCCCTTCCATAAAAGAGCATATACACGCTGGTTCGACACATGGAAGTAGCGTATACCTTATGAGGCATGATGTTTAAAGTTTCAATAGTTTCTATTTACTGTTGTAGAGTTATGGATTCTGCTTTGTGTTCTGGTGACTGTATTCTGGTAACAGTGTTCTGAATGATCAGATTGATTGATTATGATTTGCTTCAGTAATGATGGGTTGTTAGTTATTGATTGATCCCGTTGTGGTTGATTCAAAAAGTGATGATTGAGTTTCAGTGATTGGTTGATGCAGATTTATTTGATGATTGTATTTCAGTTATGATTATCTGAGGTTCAATGTTGTTGATGGGTCCACTATGAAAATTGGATGAAACGTGGCCTTCAGATTGTGGCGTTGTGTTCGAGGAGTATCTAGTCTAAAAATTCATGAAATGTGGTCCCTGGTGGAAGAGTGGAGTTTGCTATAGGCTGACACCTACATACTAGTAAACATATTGGCTAGTACAAGAGCTAGGGAGTTGTAACTCCCTTCCAGTAGTAGCTAGAGAATGAGAGAAGGTTGTAGCTTTTTGTAGGTGGGTTATTGCATACTAGTATGAGTCTACGTGAATACAAGATTGTAAACATATTTTATTATTATTAAAAGAAGACAGAGACGACAATAGTAGGTGGTTTTTACCCACATTGGGTTTCCACCTTATATCTTGGTGTTCATGTGTGTTGCTTATGTGTGATGCTTTATTCTACTTTTACTACACTATCTAATAAATCTCTGATATACTGGTTAAAGCTCAATACATGATAAATTGTCTAAATCAAAAGTTCTCTGCATATACGCTGGTTGCCTTAAGTATAGTCGTGTGTACACGCTAGTTCACTTAGTTGAAGTAGCGTATATAAATCTATTTGGGAAATAAAATTATAAATCTGATAATACTGATTCACCCCCTCTAAATATTATTTACAACATGATCATGATCACGAATAGGTGGGAGGCCTTTGGGAGTCTCAAATGCCTTGGAATGATTGTCCAAGACTTTTTGGAGATATGGAAAAATGGGTGATTTTGATGTGGGAACCTCTAGTGAACATAATTGTGCAATTTTTCCTTGATATTCTTTCTTTAGAAGCTTTGTCATTCCGTTAGATCTGATTATCTTTCCTGGTTTCCCTACAATACCCCTTAATTCAAATTCCTTTCCTTCTGAAGAGAATTTCATGAAAAGTTCTTGAAAATTAAAAGCTATTGTACCCATGGATTGTAGCCATTGGACTCCTTGTACAACATCAACACCATCCATTGGAATGGAAAGCATTGGGCTATTCAATACATATTCTCCCATGGATAGCTTGATATTATGACACTTTCCTGAGCAATTTATGGTTCCTCCACTTGCAACCATCACTTGACACTTTGGTGCTAGATATAGGAAGCAATTAAATTCCTTGGATATCTTACAATGAATAAAATTATGGGTACTTCCCGAATCAATTAACACTATTACCTTTTTCTTCTTGATATTCCCTTTTATCTTGATAGTTGGGGAGTGGTAATTCCAGCCAATGCATTACAAGATATGGTCAGATTCATTTCTTCTTTTTATAGGTTTTGTTCCTACTGTATATCCTCTTATTTTGATATTTCTTGTTCCTTTTCTTCCTCCTCTTCATAGTCTATGTAAAATAATTTCTTCTCGACACACTTATGACCTTTAGTGTATTTGCTATCACAACTGTAACAAAGCCCTTTTGCTCTCTTTTTTTCCAATTGTTGTGGTGTAAACCTTGTAGGTTGTGGATGGCTAGGGGCAACAACACTTCCATCTTTATGATTGTGAGTGGTAGGCTTCCTTGTTTCCATAATTTTGCTTTCCATTTTTCTTGCCAACCTGAATGCCTTCTCCAATGAATCTAGTTTTGAAAGGTGAAATTCATGTTGGATTTTATATTTTAAAGTTTCTATGAACACATCAATCCTATGCTCCTTTGGAATATATTTTACCCTTATATTCAATTTTTGGAAGTCCTCAATGTGCTCCATCATTGAACCCTTTTGTTTGATATTTATCAATTGGCTAA
>APFE030195070.1:13882-28245 GCA_000404065.3 Pinus taeda | reverse complement strand
ATAAAAGAAGGAAGGGAGGAATGGAAGAATTATGAAGAAGCATGGGCACTTATTCGAAAGTTACAACAAGATTCAAGTACATCTGATACATTTAGCTAAAATGATTCGTTATGGTACAAAGATCGCTTATACCTTTGTAAGAATTCCCAACTCAAACAAAAGATTCTTATGGAATTGCACACTTCTCCTTTAGGAGGGCACTCACGATTTTTAAAAACTTACCATAGGGTTAAGAAGGAATTTTTCTGGGATGGCCTTAAATCGGATATTCAAAAGTTTGTGGCGGAATGTTTGGTTTTCCAACAAGATAAAGTTGAAACAATTAAGACCCTGGGTGTATTACAACCTTTATCCATTCTAAGCCAACGTTGGGAGGAGGTTTCAATGGATTTTATCATAGGTTTACCCAAGTCTGAGGGAAAGAGTGTCATCATGGTGGTAGTTGAGAGACTTACCAAGTATGCACACTTTTTTGCATTATCACATCCATTTAAATCCAATACAGTTTGTACTGCATTTATGGAAACAATTCAAAAGCTACATGGAAACCCAAAGATTATTGTAAGTGACAGAGATCCCATTTTCACTGGAAATTTTTAAACATAATTATTTTCTTGTCTCAGTACTCAGTTAGTTCATAGCTCATCTTATCATCCTCAATCTGATGGGAAAACTGAGATAGTAAACAAAAGTTTGGAAGGATATCTTCGTTGTTTTGTATATGATAAATAGACACAATGGGTCAAATGGTTGCCTCTGGCTGAATGGCGGTATAACACTTCCTTCCATACAACAACAAAAATGACCCCATTTATGGCACTTTATCAATATCAGCCACCATCCATCACATCATATTTAAGAGAAAATTCTAAGCTTCAAGCAGTGGAACATCACATCAAGCATCAACAACAAGTCCTCCAACTCTTAAAGGATAACCTCATGTTGGCACAGAATAGATTGAAACAATAGGCAGATCAACATTGCAGGGAAAAAAGTTTTGATGTAGGTGATTGGGTATTCCTACGGCTACAACCATATAAACAAATTTCCCTCAAGCAAGCTAAGAAGGATAATAAATTATCACCAAAGTATTATGGTTTGTACAAGGTGTTGCATAATATTGGTACTATGGCACACAAATTGGAGCTTCCTGCATCTTCTTGAGTGCACCAAGTTTTCCATGTTTCATGTTTAAAGAAGGTTATAGGTGACAAGCTCCCAGTTCAAACAATACTGCCAGAACTTGACGAGGAAGGAAAAATTATATTGGAATCGGAAGCAGTTATAGAAACAAGAACTTGACAGCTACGAAATTGATCAATTTCGGAGTATCTCATCAAGTAGAAGAACTTATCCACTAAAGATTCCACATAGGAGGATGAGAATTTTATACGAAAGCATCCAGAACTACTCAAGTGTTTAGGACAACACTTTTTTGAAGAAGAGGGGCATGGTAGGTCCCTATAATACTAGTGATTACCCCATTACTATTGTAGTTGCACCCCTTATTAATATTGTTGTGCCCCTATTGTCCCCATATTGTTATTACTGTGCCCTATAGAATCCCTCTATTGTTATTTTTGTGCCTTTATATTATTATTTTTAGGTCGGCTGGGTTATATTGTGACTCCTTAGACTCTTATATATAGAAAGGAGTTTTTTTCATTTGAATCATCAAAGAATCATTCATTTGTGTGGTGTAAAGGAGGTTTCCCCATCGAAGAGGCTGAATTCTAAGATGTTGATCTATCTCTTCTATCTTTTTGTGAGCTGGTTTCATAGCACTGTCTATGTCCTTCCACTGCTCCTCCTCTTCTTCTTATCTTCTGCCTTCCGGCATGCCTAACAGTAGTGTGGGACTCAGTTTGAGGCTAATCCAGTTGATCTTCAGCCTTTGCATGGAGCACTTGTACATCAGAACTCTTCTTAATGCCTCCTTTAGCCTCATGGGGGAATGATATTCCCTGATCTGCAAACTATGTGGTAAGGTACTCCATCTCCTCATGCATGCATGCACATAGTCATCCCCAAGTATCCTTTGCATATCCTCAAAGTGTGGAATGGCTTGTGCCTGACTAGTGAGATATCTAGGGGCAATCTGAGGGTCATTGGTACACAGGTTGTGTGTGCTGATGAGAGCCATAGGATCTGATGACTCAACTCTTATCATAAATGCCTCATTCTGCTCCTTTATCATCAATCTTTTTATTTTTGCTGCCCTCATTTCTTAATGCTTCATCCATGAGCCCATGGCCATTAATTGTAGGTCCCCTAGCTTGGAATTGGGATCCCACACATTCATGTCTGTGAGGGCCATGTTGTGTAAGTAGAATTCTGCCATATTTTCCTTATCCTCTGAGGTGCTTTGGTCACATAGGTCCATGAACTACCTGTAGACTTAGAAAGGCATTGTGCCTCTTTGTGCCAAAGTATTTATTTGGAATTGTAAACATTGGTCCTTTACGTAGAGGCCATAGGATTTGGCTAGTGTTTTGCATTGCAATGCCTCCATGGATAAGCTAGCCATGCATGCTAGCTGGGTCTCTTTCTCTTGTAGCTTCCTCCTTAGCAATTCATTTTCAGTTTCAAGGTGGCTTCTTGTAATTGCTTCCCTGTCTCTAAGAGCACTCAACTCTCTGCCCATTTCCCCGAGTTTGTTTTGCATATGGCAAACATCCTCAACTCCTTTGGATTTGGATATCTGCATTCACCTATGTGTTCTCACTCTTTTTTTCTCCAATTCAAAAAAATAGTGGAATTGCAAATTTCTGTGGGATTATCCTTCCTCCCTCAAGTAGATTGTAATAGGAGGCAAGACTAGGCTAGGGATCAGGTTCTTATATCTCTGCTATTTCCTCCTTCACCTGTGGTTGTCCTTCTATCCTTTTCTCAAGCTTTTGGGTCTCCTGTAGTTTTGACAGTGTCTCCTATATAACTATCTGAGCCTCCTATAGGATTGTTTTTGGGTCCTGTAGTACTACCTTTTCCTTCAATTTGGAAGATCTAGGAGTCCCCCTCTCATATGTTACAGGTGTCTTGGAAGGGGATTCTTTCCCCTTGGTAGAGGGTGAATCTTCAATGGTAATTGGCGCTTTTGAAGAGGGTTGAGGTTTGCTTGGTTTAATTCTTGTGCTCTTCTAGCCCTGAAATGCATGGGGGTTTGTCTTTTCCTCTTTTTCTTTGGCTTGATTGGTGTACTGAGGGCAGTGAGGGTAGTTTCTGCCTCCCTTTCCAAAGTCTCAAGGGACTATTCTCCTTGTTCTGCCTTCTCTACCTCTTTTTCTCCTTCTGCTGTCTCTTCCTGCTCAGTTTCTTCAGATCTCTCCTCCTCTATTTCAGTTCCTTCCTCCTTCCTTTCTTGTTTTGCTACGTCACGCCTGGGCCCACCTTCTCCCTCTTGTTGTTCTTCCTCCTCACTGCCAGTATGTCTGAAATCATAGGTTAAGGCCTTTATGTCATCCTCAACTGTCACGTTTCGGAAAACTACCCATGCTATAGGGAGTGTAAAGGTATGGAGGGCTTCGTGTACTAGGATTTTGATTAAGCCATGGTGCGCTAGATGTTCTGAATTTCCTACTTGTACCTTAGTGTTGGAGTCAATGAGGGACTACAGGAGGAAGTAATGTATATTGAGCTTTTGAGGTGCTGGAGTGTTCATTCCATACCTTAATTCTTGGAGGATTTTAAAGTGATAACCATAATCAATGTTGTATCTCCCCTCATAGGAAATGTATCTTATTATTTGATAGCTAACCTAATCCCATGGATATAGTATGCTTTCCCTTCTAATGCCATTTTTATCATCAATAGGTGTTTCATTATTTTGGAAAAAGTTCTTCTTGGTAGCCTAGCCAATTGGTTTCTCATATTTACTCCAAGGCAGCCCAAGAGGAAGGGTAGTGACCCTACTGATGAATTTAGGGGTTATCTCCATGGAAAGACCTCTAATGGTGACAATGGCATGAGTCCTTATGTGAGGGAATAGAGAGAGAGCAAACTCTTGGGCAATTTCCTCATCAAACCCTTGAAATTTCTCAAAAAAACCCATTCAATTTTCCCTTGTGAAGATGTCCACTACTTGAGGATGTGCATGGAGCCTAGTGGAGTTAGTGGGCTCCTTCCTCATAAACCCTCCTGTCATATTGTCTATACTCTTTTGGAAAACTAAATATGGAGGTGGAGACAAAGAATTTTTGAGAAAAACAAAGAAACAAAAGGGACTGTGTTTTTTTTAAATAAGCATTTTTTATTTTTTTTATTTTTATTATTTATTATTTTTATGTATTTTCTCCTCTCCTAAAGACTTATTTCCCCTCAAATTGAAGACCACTTCTTTCATATATTAATATTCAATAGGGGCATTCATGAATCCTACCTCTTTAGACCGAAAAGTGTGCTACAAATCGTGTTTTCTCCCTTCAAAATGACTCACTGCCCCTCCTGTAGAAGCCTGCTGTCCCTCCTGTAGTTTTCCTGTAGGTGCTCCAGTAGAACCTGTAGGTGTTCCTGTAAAAAAAAGAGAGAGAAACAATATGGAAGAGATCGATGGAGGATGGTGGTTACGAGGCATTGGGGGCATAAAGAGACTGTTGTAGCTGAGTTACGAGGAGAGAATGAAGGAAAAGGTGGTGAGAATGCTTAGGAAGGAGTAATTATTACGCTTTATGGATATTTTCGGTGATGAGTGATGAGTTGTCAAGGTATACATTGGCCATATTCAGACCATTGGTCCCCACCTGCCTTTTCATCATGGCCCCTCCTCATAATCATCCCTCATTATTGCATTAGAGTTCACACTTCCTCCACTACCTATCCTTGGCATCTTGTGCTGGAGTTGACTGTGCGCACATGTGGGCGACATCTCAGATGAGTGGAGTCAACTAGATGAAGGTGGCCAAGTTAACTGGAAATGTTTCCCTCATTCAACCTCAACCATCTTGTTGATTTTGCATGAATTCTAATTACACAAATGCAAATAGAGGAGTGACTTAGTTACTTAGCTGTGATCCAAATATATTTGCTGTGAGGTGCTATGGCTTTCTCTGCTGCATGCTTTTATTTCCCTTTTTGCATGTTGTCTCTGCTTGCTGATGTGTGATTGTGTGCTTATGCAGGTTCTTCTTTGGCTGGATCTAAGCTTTAGGTGCTTGTTCAACCTTCATGTTTGCACTCTCTTGCTGTTGGTGCTAGATTTCTATGGGATCAGCTGCTATAGGAATTTCTACAAGAGCTCCTATAGCTGCTTCTCCCCTTGAAACTTCAACTTCTTTCTATGCTTGGAGCTCAAGGATGATGCCAGAGGTGTAGATAAAGATGGAGAGGTAGTAGATAGGATTCAGGTGAGGTTGATGGTGCTTTTTCCTCTCATTTTTTGTTTTTTTCTTAAAAAACTGAAAAACTGTTTTTCTATGTTTTTCTTGTGCAGGAATAAAATTGATGCTTGGGGTGTGATGCAAGTTTGGAAATGATGGAAAGGAGGTTTGAATATTGTAGGAGGGCTTATAGGTTCTTCATGAAGCTTCTTTGAGCCTCAAATTGCCTTCTGTAGCCACTTCTGGCTCTTTGTAATTCCTACAGGAGCCTCCTGTAGAAAACAAAGTTTTTGAAAAAGAGGTACAATGGGGTGAAAGAAATGTCAAAAATGATGGAGGAAGGTGTGGAGAAGATGAGATGGGTGCTGGTATGAATGTCAGGGTTCCCTTGGCACCTTCTTCTACTCCCTGTAGTCCTCCTGCAAACCTGCAATGCAACAAAAAAAATCCATTTTCTTTCTTCTTGTTTTTTTGAAAAACAACTAGGGCACTTCAGAGAGGTTTTCACCCTAATTGCCTACCCTGGGCACCTCCAAGGGAGGTTTTCACCCAGGGATCTTATTCTTTTTCTCTCTCTTTTTTTTAACATCATTGGGCTACCTCAGAAGAGGTTTTCGACCCAATGATGGGACTCAAGCGCCTCATGGAGGTTTTCACTTGAGTCCTTATTATTGCTTTTAATTTTTTTCTTTCCTTCAGTGAGTGGGTGAAGTGGAAGCTAAGACATGCTCCACTACCATCATTGTTTTATTCAGATCTTCAATAAAATCTCTCTTAGAGAGGGGTTTCTTGTAGACTTTCAACCGATGTCCATTGAAAAGCATGGGGATGGCTTCATCATCCATGGTTCTGATCAGAACTGAACCATTGTCATTGCATTTCTCCGCAGCGTAGGGTCCCAACCATCTTGTCCTCAGCTTGCCTTTGAAATCCTTGTATCTTGAATCATAGAGTAGTGCCCAATCTCCCTCTTGGAATTTCTTCTCCTTGATATTTTTTTCATTCCATATCTTTATCTGAAGCTAAAATACCTCTGTATGGAGAAGGGCTTGCAATTTGTATTCATCTAGTCCATTGAGCTGAAGTAATCTCTCCTTTTGTGCATGGATGAGGTCTAGGTCCAGTTGAGCTGCCATCCTTAGTGTATTGAACTCAAATTCTATTGACATCAAAGCCTTCTTCCCATAGACCAGTTCATAGGGTGTGAACTCGGTGGTAGTCTTCTGTGTTGTGTTGTAGGCCCAAGTGGCCTCAGCTAATCTATCCGCCCAGTCTTTTCTGCTACTACTCACTACCTTGGTTAGGATCCTTCCAATGCTCTGTTGGTGACCTCCACTTTCCCATTCGGTTGTGGAAGGTAAGGGGTGGAAGTCCTGGGCTTCATCTTATGATGTGTGAGCAGGTCTTCAATCAGGTTGGAAGTGAATTGATTGCCTTGATCTATGACCAACTCTCTTGGATACCCGAACTTGTAGAATGTGTTTTCTCTCAAAAGCTCAGCTAATTTTTCCTTTGTCACTGCTTTTATTGCTTTTGTCTCTGTCCACTTTGTCAAGTAGTCGGTGCACACAATGACGTATTGCTTTTTCCTTGAAGGAGGGCTGATAGAACCCACAAAGTCCATGCCCCACTTCTCAAATGGCTCAAAGGTCACTTGAGGTTGCATGGGCATCTCATCCTTTGGAGTAGGTTTCCACATCCTTTGACACTAATCCCACTAGCTTGTATATCTCCTCACATCCTGATGAAGAGTGGGCGAGTAGTAGCTTGCTTGCAATATCTTGAAGGCATTTCTTTTTGCTGCAAAATGACCTCCACAAGGCCCATTATGACAGGTCAGGAGGATGTCAAGGACTTCCTCCTCCCTAACACATCTTCTCAAGATCTGATCTGGGCCAAGTTTGAAGAGATTTCCCCTAATCCAAGTGAAAGGGGTGCTTTTCCTTACTATCCTGCTCTTCTCTTTTGAGGATAGGTGTGGTGGGAACTGTGTTGAAACCAAGTAGATTTCTATATCAACAAACCATGGAGAGAGCACTAATATAGAAAATAGTTGTTCATCTGGCATTTGGTCATCCACCATTCCTTCTTCACTTGCAAGCAAATTTACTCTAGAAAAAAAGTCAGCAACAACATTTTCTTTACCAGGCTTATCAATAATTGTCAAGTCAAACTGCTATAGTAAAAGAAACCATATAATAATGTGAGCATTTACATCTAGTTTGTTCATTAAATATCTAATTGCAGAATGATCAGTGTGCACAAAGGTTTGATAGCCTATGATATAATTTCTGAATTTATTTAAGGAATGCACGACAACCGAGAGCTCCTTCTCGGTCATTATATAGTTTAACTCTACCTTTGAAAAGTTTTTTCTTATAAAGTATGTGCCATAAGGTATCTTTTCATAAATTTTCCCTAAGGCTACTGCTATCGCTTTGTTCGAGGCATCTGTGTGAATGCGGAAAGTGAGCACCCAGTTTGGGCCTCTGAGAATTGGGGCAGTTACCAGCTTGCTCTTCAAGGTATCTAAGGCTTCTTGATAGTTTTCTGACCATATGAACTCAACATATTTGCCTAGGAGGCCAAACAAAGGAAAGGTTAGCTTGCTAAAATCTTTAATGAATCTTCTGTAATATCCGGCTAAAGCTAGGAAACTTCTAACATCTGTCACCTTTTGAGGAGGTGGGACCCTTTGGATGATGGCGATTTTTTTGGGGTCCACTTGCAATCCTTGCTGAGATAGTGCATGACCTAACACGGTCCCTTCAGCCATAAAAAATTCACATTTTTCTAGACTGAGGGATAGGTTCATCTCAATACACTTATCTAGAACTTTCCCTAGGTTAGATAAAGCTTCCTGAAAGTCAGAGCCATAAGGAGTAAAATCATCAACGTATATTTCTACTACATCATGAACTAGTTCATAAAATATACTCAATACCACTCTTTGGAACATGGTTGGAGCATTGCACAAACCAAAAGGAAGGACCTGGTATGCAAAGGTACCTCAAGAACAAGTGAAGGTGGTCTTATCTTGGTCTTCCGGGCTGATTTGAATCTGATTGTACCTGCTAAACCCATCTAGGAAGGAGAAAAACTTTTTCCTTACTAGACCGTCTAACACTTGATCTATGAAAGATAAAGGAAAATGGTCCTTTTTAGTGTCTTTGTTTAATTCTTGATAGTCGACACAGATTCTCCACTTTCCATTTTTCTTTGGCACTAACACAAAAGAAGAGACCCATTTGCTGTCAGAGATGGGATAGATGAATCCTACATCAAGAAATTTCTGTAGTTATTCCTTAACAATATCTTTAAGTGTTAGATTCATCCTCCTTTGAGGCTGTCTGACTGGTTTGCAATCTTCCTTGATGTATATATGATGGGTACATATTGAAGGGTTCACTCCCTTCATTTCCTTGTAACTCTAGGTGAAGGCATCTAGATGTTTTCTGAGTAGGCTGTACAGTTCCTTCTCCTGGGAAGTAAATAGGGAGGGACTGATTTTCATTGTTCTTTCTGGGACGAACTATAGATTTTTGACACGGGGAGAAGTAGGATTGGCCACACAGAGATCAGTTGAGGGGTTGTTTTGGGTTTCTCTTACTATGTCTTCTAATGGTGATACATTGGGAGGTGGATTCTGAATCAAATTTTCAATCATATCATCCTCATCCTGCTGTTTCCCCCCCATGGTGATTTCTAATGCATAAAATGGTGTAGAATAAACTTCATCCTCATCTTCCTTCTCCAACCAGAGAGGTAGATCATGTTCTAGCAAGGGTTGGGCAGGAGGATATATGATTAACTACTTGGACATGTGCCCATTCTTTATGGTCATGTTCCCACCTTGACAACTGATGTAGGCATCGACTATAGCCAACCAGGGTCTTCCCAAAATGAGAGGATACCCAGTGAGCTTTGCCTTTGGCTGGAGAACTAAGAAATTAATAGGGCACTCCCAAGAATCAATGGATACCATCACATCTTCCACAATCCCCTCTGGGGTCACGGTGGAGCGGTCTGCTAGCTGTAGCACTATCATGGTCTTCCCCAAGGAGCCCTAGAGGTTAAGTTTGAGCATTGTGTCCTTTGTCATCACATTAATGGAAACTCCTAGATCAATCAAGGTATGTAGGATCATTGTGCCATTGATGTGGACATCAACTACTGGGCTTCCAGGGTCCAAATATTTTGGATAGATTACCTACCCCAACATTAGGTCAGATAGTTGTCTTATGATATTGATGGTTGGGGCATCTCTCTTGTGCCTTCCTATATGAATAAATAACTTCTCTTTTATCAACCTATTATAGATAGGCACATATTTTATGGCTTGGAGAAGTGGTATCTTCACACATAAATGTTTCAATACTCCCAAGAGTTCAGTCTCTTCTGGGGTAGGCTAGACTGTCGTGGATAGTCTATCAGAAAAGGGTGGATTTTCTTTAGGTTCGTTTTCCTCTTTATCTTCCTCAACCTCCCTAGGTGGATACTGGCTATCTAAGAGGAATTTCCCAGATCTTGTTGATTTCTTGAATCTCCACAGCATAAGTTGGGCATGATGGTTCCCCACTATACACTTGCTGAGCCTATTTGTTGTTCGGGTTCAGATTTGGCTGTGTAGGCATTTGGGTTTGCCTTGGTGGACCAGAAGGTAACAGTTGTGGTTGGGCAGGTGGTGGAGGCATAAATGCGGGAAGAGAGTTGTATTGGGGCCTCCACCCTTGATGAGATGCATTCCATTGAGGCTGCGACTAAGCATAGGATTGAAATGAATGGGTGGTTGGTTGGGCATGATATTGAGATGTGAAGGACCAAGAAGGTGGTGTGGACCAAGAAGGATGAGTAGGGGGACCCCAAGAAGGTATGGAGGGAACTTGGTTGGGGTTGTAGTATGCCTGATATGTCCCTTGCATCCCCTGCTGGTATGGTCTAGGTCCATGCGGCCTTCTTTGGTTTATGTAATAGAGTTGTTCAGTGACTCCCTCAGCCCCTTGATATACAACTTTAAGTCCAGGCAAGGAAGGGCACTTATCTGTAGAATGATTTTCTTCACAGACTAAACAAACCTCTGTAGAGTTCAATGAGCATTCATTCCTAGGATGCCTCCTAGTGCATCTAGAGAAAAAAATGGCCAAAGACTTCTCTGCTTCCTCTTGTTTTCTCTTGATATGTAAGGTATCCATTTGCATGGCAAGAGTCTACAACATCTCACTCTTGAAGTCTTCTAGCATGTTTCCAATTTCACCTTTAATGGATGAGTTGGTGGAAGAGGTATGGGCTGACTCCCCCTACCTTTATTTTTGGCTGCTCTAGAATGGTTTCTAAAAACAATATTTATGTCCTCATAGGATACTTGGTAGATGTCTCCCCCAGCCAGTACATAGAGGGTGTCTAAAAGGTCTTCCCAAATATCCCTGAGGAGGACCAACTTTAGAGACTTAGGGTCAAGTGTACACTCGACCCTTTTGTAATTGAGTTGGAACGTATCTTCATAGTCTTCTAGGGACTCACCAATTCCTATGGTTATTCAGAATATTTCTTCTTTAGTATCTTTTTACCTACAATAGTCTCGATACTTGTTGTTAAAGGCTTGTTGCATCTGAGCCGAAGTTGTGATGCTATTGCCAGGTAATCCCATAAACCAATGCAGTTATGCATCCTTGAGAGTAGAAGGGAATAATTTCAACTTTTTCTCATCTTTTTCATAGTCATAAGTTTGATAGATGACAACAATCTCAAACAAGAAGGTGTCAAGATCTTGCATTGTGACAAAGATTGTCTCAATATGAAAATCGACCATAGTAAACCATGGTCAACCATGTTCACTCATGGTCAACCATGTTCGCTCATGGTTAGCCATGTTCAACCTTGGTCAACCATGGTAAGTCATAGTCAGCCATGGTAAACCATGTTCACTTTGGTTAACCATGGTCCAACGTAACATTGTGACAAACATTGTCTCAATATGAAAATCAATCATGGTCAATCACGGTCCAATGTCATATTGTGACAATGATTGTCTCAATATGAACATGAACCATGGTCAACCATAGTTAACCATGGTAAATCATGATCAACCATGGTCAACCATCATCTTGAACCATGATAACTCATGATTAACCATGATCAGCCATGGAAAACCATGGTCCAACATCGAATTGTGACAAAGATTGTCTCAATATGAAAATATACCATGGTTAACCATGGTCAATCATGGTAACCCATGGTCAATAACCATGGTCATCCATGGTCAATAACCATGGTCATCCATGGTCAACCATGATCTAATTTCACATTGTGACAAAGATTATCTCAATATGAAAATAAACCATGGTCATTTGTGGTCAATCGTGGTCAACCAAGGTCCAATATCGCATTGTGACAAAGATTTTCAACTATCATCAAATGTCATCAACCATTGCTAACCATTGACAACCACAGTCCAACATCATGTTGTGACAAAGATTATCTCAATACGAAAATCAAATATCATCAACCATGGTCAATAAACATGGTCACATTGTGTCAAATATTGTCTAATGGTCCAATGTCACATTGTGACAATGATGGTCAATGATGGTCCAACATTTTATTGTGACAAAGATTGGATCAATATGAAAATAAACCATGGTCAACCATGGTCAATCATTGTCAAACATGGTAAATTATTGTGAACCATAGTGCAACGTTGTATTGTGGCAAAGCTTGTATCAATATGAAAATTAACCATGGTCAACTGTGTGATGAGCACCAATATTGCAACAAGGGTGCTACAACTATTGGGATACTAGCTTTACTTATCAACTAGGGGTTCGTACAAACTTGGAGGTGGTAGTGCTTTATGCACAAGTAAAAGTGAAGGTCGTACCTATTGTCACTGTTCATCCGGTGAGAGACCCTAGGGGTTCCAAGCCAGATTTCTATAGAGTCAGAATAAGCTTGATTCTTTGATAGAAGAAGAGAAAATCTACTCTAAGAGAGCTACTCTACTGCAGTAATGAAGAAAACAACATGTGATGCTAAATCACACCATATCCTAAATAACTATTTAAATAACTATGCTAAGTAGAATTGCTAAATCAACACTAACCTAATGCTGCTATCTAAGCTACATAAGTAAAGAGCA
The DNA here is from genome assembly GCA_000404065.3 of Pinus taeda. Lineage (NCBI taxonomy): Eukaryota > Viridiplantae > Streptophyta > Pinopsida > Pinales > Pinaceae > Pinus > Pinus taeda. The sequence goes on along the minus strand of APFE030195070.1, from coordinate 15,798 downwards.
TTAAATCATAATAATGTGTAAGCAAGAAAACTAAAATAAATATGTTTTCTATTTTTTGGTTTTTTTGGCAGAATCAAGTATGCAAATTAATTGTTCATGTGGATGTGATAGGTGGATGGAAGGTGATTGAGGATGGCTAAAAGGATTATGAGTGGTTGGATGGTGTGCAAGGGTCCTAGGAGTTATTTTGTGACTTCCTAGAGGTTCCCCATCAATTAGGCCTCAAAACAGGCCATTTAAGGAAAACCTACAAGATGTACTAGAAACCTACAGGATGATCCTATAGGAATTACAAGAAACATACATGATACAACCGAGAGCTAATTATTAGGTGTTGGAGGTGTTGGGAAGCTTGGAAAAGATGTATGATGAGTGGGATGGGGTGTTAAAAGGTCTAGGAACACTTAGGATTCCATATCCAAGAGAAGAGATGGCTAGATTCGCTCAATGTATCTAGGGGAATTTTAATGAAAAATGACAAAAAAACTAGTGAGGGTGATGGTTATGCAAGATATGGCTAAGGTGGATGAGGTGGAAGGTGGCTACTAGTAATGAGGTCTGGGTCTCCTCCTGAAGTACTGTTGAGCCTCAAACCTGCACCTTCCTATACACCCTCTTAGCCCTAATTCTCCACTCACTTCATTCATCCAGTTGTTAAATCATTGCATTATAGTCTAAAAAGGACTGTTTATATGGTTTTCTGACTATACTGATGACTGTTGTTTGGTCTAGTTTTTTTGTTCATGCAGCTGCAGAAACTTGTCAGTTTCCGCAACCAGCACAGGTTTTTGCAGCCAGCACAGGATTCCGCAGCTATTTTGTTAAAAGTTGTGCTCCAGGTGTCTTCTGAAGAAACGAGCTACATGGGCAAGCTCCAGGTGGCGGCGACATGGAACGTGTCCCTTCAAATCGGACAAATCATCCATGAGAGGACGCGGTCAACCAAAGTCAAAGACAAGGCCAGCCAAAGAATTCAGCGGTGGCACATCACTCTTTTGGGCACGTGAATGATACGTGGCATAGTTCTCAGCTCATGAAGGCACCAGCACACCTAGAGATCGTTCCTAAAACATGAATCTAACAACCAACCACTCCGAAGATTTAAGAAACATGACGACAATTACACTAGATATCGGCTGAAGAGATCTACGTGTCTATGGAAACACAGTTAATAGCGTATAAGTTGTTAGTTAGTTGTAGTATTTTTGCATTATAAATAACGCGTCATTGAATGCTATGAGGAGGCTTTTTGATATGTATGAACCTTGAACTGTTTATGTAATTTCCGCGTTGCTGGTTATCTTATCACCTCACTGTTTTATATGCTGCTGTTTTAATACATGAGAAGGCTTTTCTGAAGATAACCATGTGATTATTTGATTGGCTGAAGTGGCAAAGGGCCCCTACACGCTGAAGCCTTGTAAAGTGTTTATTTAGTTTTGATTATGTTTTTGTTTGTATCATTAGCTTGTACATAATATGTTGTTTTATGTTTCTGTTGTTCATATCTTCACCTTTGTTTTCTTAGAGCTGTAAACTGATCAGTTATTTTCTGCAGGTTCTCTTAGGCAGCCCGGGTAATTTTTCATCTTTTTGATAACTTTTGGCATATGAGATCATCTTGTCCTTCCTGCTAACTTTTATTTTCTGAAGTTTAAATTCAGCATTGTCCTTTTCAAAGTTGTGATTTTCTTATTTGTTTTTCTGCTATTTAGATATCATACTGCTCATCAATTTATGATTTCTTTCTGTGGTCAAATGACTATATCAGGAAATCAGAACATTACTAACTGTAGTGTGATTTAGTTGTCATATTTCTTACTCATGGTTGCTTTCCATAAAGTAGATTGAGCTGAATGGTAAAGGACTAGAAGAGTTTAAGTAGTGTGATTAGTTCTTTTATGCAATTTACATTT
>APFE030195062.1:0-17385 GCA_000404065.3 Pinus taeda | reverse complement strand
ATAATTTTTTTACCACCCATTGACTAAGTGGTTGGAAACAAGGGTCGTGGCTCGAACTCACCTTATTGAATAGTGCCAGAATGGATCTTAGGTAACATTGAACTAAATGTTTCATAATAAAATGGCATTTGAGGTTGAAACTGTGTATATAGATCAAGATATAGTAACTCTGACAATCCTCTCACGAATGAAAAATTGAAAAAACGCTCTAAGTTAAAACATAACTAAATGTTTGATAAGGAAACATCTTTGAAGGGAGCATTTTGAATGTCTTCTATAAAACTAAGAACATCTTTTGGAGCCTATGCAAAACCTATAATGGATGTAGAGAAGTACCTTTGCAAAGAACACTTGGAGTCCATGCAGAGATGTCACATACAAAGTAGTAATAAATCACCACGTTTTACACTGTGGGCCCACAAATTTACCATTTGTCTAACTCTTTGGGCCCACTACCATACAACAAGGCCACTTGCCTCATGACCCTATTTTCCAGAAATTTCCAAAAACAACATGCAATACGTGGATGAATTAGCAACATTCCTTGATAGGTATTGAATGTACAATGTTTACTTCCCTTACTGAGGAATTTCTAATGTGACAGTCGTATCCTTTTTCAAGAGGGATTTTTCTGAATATCTCAACAGAAAAATAATTGGCTTTATTCTTAGGGAAATATTGTTCCATAGCTAAATCTATCCTCAAGTAGCCTTTTTTTTTCCTTAGCTTCACCTCCAGCTCAATCATTTGTAGTGAGGCCCCTATGCAAAAAAACACTCTGCAACTTGGTGACTCATCCTCCAATTCACTTTGGCAGATTGACATTTTAGGTGAAGTCTTCTTTTTCTTTTTTGGTAGCTAGGTCTGCCACGGTCTCTCCTCAATTGTGTAGCTTGGTTTTTTTGGTGTTCGTTCCAGCATTTTCATTTTTACCCTACATCATATCATGCTTGGTGTATCATTTGGTCAAAGCATCGATTCATCAAGCTATTCCCTGGCGGTATTTTCTTTTGAGCATCTTGGTTTTATTATAGAGGAGATTTACAAATGAAATTTTTTCATGGCAGAACAAGTAGCAAGGTCAGAGGCAAAAAAATTGATTCTTCGCCTGGACAACCTAAAGAAGGTGCATGTAAGGGTTTCAAAATTTACTGGGGATGAAATTGCTCTATGGGGTTTCCTTCTAAGAAGTGCTCTTTCTCTCGAAACAATGACACTTACATTACCCAGTTCCCTCAATATGTCCATAAGAAGACATTCTTAAAGCAAATTTTAGGTTTGGAAAGACCTTCTGGGAAAGCTTCGATAATTATAATAGAAAATCATAGTCAATTCTGCAAGGGTTGTTGGCATTCTTTAGACAACTAATGACTGTTTATTTGCAAAACAAGGAGTTTTCCTAAAACACGAGTAGCTTTGTGGAGACAATATTCTATATAGGCGTGGGTTTGAATTGGTATTTTTATACTTTTGCGTGATTATTAAGCTTAGTTTTTTGCTTCAACATTTCCACGGTCAGTATCTCATGACATTTTACCTTTTGAAGTCACTACAACTTTATTTGGCATGCATTTTTTTTTTAATGTTTTCATGATGCTTTGAATTGGACAACAGTGATTTCTAAAGTTGATAACACAATTATTCTATGTGAGTGTAAAGGTGAGTCTCTTTGGGCATTTTCCATTAATAAATGTAAGAGTTTTTATAGAATTCGATTCAAGTTTTTTACATGCCATGGATAAATACAATTTAAATGTTTTTCGTCATTCTGATTTTCTTTTAAGCTATAAATATTGTAAACCTTTAGCTAAAAGTCAAACAAATTATCTTTGAAAAGCATGTTAATAGAACTATTGAAAATTTGTTCTGTTGTACCATAGTTAAGAGCCAAATACTTCATATATAGTTCAAATTGTGTTTAAGAATTTTTTTAGCATTGACCACTCTGTCCCTGGTGCCTGTTTCAGATTTAGTGAGCAATCAACTTTGCGGGCATTATAGCCTTCTATTCTGTAATAGAGTCGAAAGATCAAACTTTTCCAACATTTAAAGCTGGTACTTCCAAGGTATAAGTAATCGCCTCTCAAATTTGAAGATTTCATAATTGAAGAAATTGTCGACAATGAGATGACGATGAAATTATTTCTTATTCTGAGCAAATTGATTTACTCGACAGAAATTTGAATTTTCTTATATGTGCATGCAATGCAAGTGTTCGCGCCATGAGGTAATATGAACAAATGTTGAAGTATGTTCGAACCGTGTTGGCGACATCTGGTTACATATGGTAAACATGCATGTTGATTTATTTCACTGTGGATGAGTGGTTGATAGATGGGCCCACTCAAAACATGTTAGAATTACTGCCAAAGTCATTATTGGCAACTCAAACAACTGGAGTTTCTCAACCCTGGCAGGGACTACCGCTATGACAGTGGCTCCCTTGTTAATATCTATGAAAATTGAGTGTACTTCCAATAATTTTTGGGCATATGAATTTTCTCGTTCTTACGATGTAAGAATTGAAATTAAATGAAACAAAACCGTCAAGGTGAGAGTCCAATGGCATCACAATACATCAAAAAAAATATGCTTTGAATTTCATTGTATGTACAACAAAGTCTACAGAAGCTACCAAGAAGCAAATATATTATATTCCATTGTATGGAAAACAGTCATACAGTAATCTACATGGTGAGATTTCACATATAAGTGGGTTAGCCAAAACAATCTTCTGATATTGATAAATGATATCGATAAGTGTATAATAGGAAATTTGAAGGAATTTTCCTAATTTCACTATAATTGGTTACATTATACCTTTTGAACTTTATTAGGTTTAGAAATTTGAGATTACATTAGGGATTATCATAAGTTATACTGATTTCTCATATGAGAGACCAGACCATAATAAAATATGGAACTTACTGAGGATCGACAAGGAGAGTTTGAAACAAAGAAAACTAACATCTATCGAGCTTAGATTCATTCTATGGATCATCTGGCTTGCTCAAAACTGATAACAAAACTCAATACATCCATAGCGATAAATAAGCCAAGGTATCAAAATCAGAGCTTGCCACTGAATAGGAGCTGCTGGAGTAGCCGGGGTTCTAGCTAGCGCTAGTGAATGGAAAAATGGTGTCCAATTCTCGTCAATATGTAGTTTATCTTGTACAACCCGCTATCATAATATTTCAAGTTCCCATGCATGTGGTCATGTAGGGATCCTCTCTATGACACTATCTTTTTTATTTAACTGAAGATAATTTACAAATCAGATTCAATAATAGCAACAAGTTCTAAATAAAAAAAACAAAATTCATATTTCACTAAACACAAGGAGGTAAGATTTAAGTTATGATATAATAATGCAACTAAATATTCCCTTTTAAACTAGTTATTAGGGATCCATATCCATTATGAAAGTCAGATATTAACTAAAACACATCCATATTGGAGAACATAAATTTTAAGGTATATACATCAATAGTCACTAAATTTATAATTCAACTATCATATCATTTATCTTTACATAATGGTAACTATAGATACAATGAAATCATGTAATAGAATATCATGAATACTCTAGGTATCGTTCACCCAGGAGTAGAGATTGAATCTTGTCTTTGCCACTGCTTTCACTCTCTTGTTGCTATTTGTGTTCACGAGTAGAGAATGATGCATAGTCGAGATTCAATCTTGGCTTTGCCACTTCTTGCACTCCCTTGTTTCTATTTGTTTTCATGCCTAGAGGATGATGCATCTTGACAGAATGTTCATTATTCACCAGTTGACCTCCCAATCTATTTCTCAGGTACTCTTATTCTCCATAGACCCTTGAGCTGGAATGGGGAAGAATACAAGTTAGTGGAGGAGAGCACTCTTAGCTCAAGAGTCACCTCTCTAATAACCTCCACCTCACCAAACTCTCTATAGATTCGTAGTCACTCATAATAACATTATATAATGTATCCAACAATATGGAAAAATGTGATCCCTTCCTTCTTTTATAGGAGGTTTCATCGGTGACACTTGACACTTAATGCATAAATAATTATTTTTATTAATATTAAATTTTAAATATTCATTATCCCATGTGCTTGCCTTTCACCAAGGCTCTCCCAATTTATTTACTTAAATTTTTATTCAAAATATTTTTTCTCACCCCAACATGACCCCATAATTCTTCTCCCAGTTGTCCCTTCATCCCCTTTTTCTACTTCTTAGTTTGTGTTCATTACTGAAGTAAAATGTTAGGACTCAAATTTGGTCCCCGAACAATCGTCTAGCTTAATTGAAATTGACTCTTAGATGGAGATCCTTGTGTTCACTCTTAACACATGGATATTGTTTCATGAAACTAAATTTCTCTAATTTAATTAATTATTCCTCAATTTTATTTACCACCCTTTTTTCTTAATGAGGTTAAACTATTTCGGAATAATGTTTTTGATTAACTCTTCACCCCTTCCCCCTTTTGTTATTAAAACACTCATATACTTTGGAGTTACTTTATATGCACATTATCTAGCTAATATTTTCCAAACGTGGGAAGGGTAGAGTTCTCACTTGTTACAATCTTTTTATTTCTTCCTTATTTTCTCTTTTACCCCAAGGTTTATTCTTGTTTTAGATAACTTGTTTCTAAAATCTAATCTACCATTATGCAAAATAATATGATTATCATATCTTAATTGTATTTGAGTAGTTTCTTCTTGATGCCAATGGTGCCTTGGTCATGCCTTTCAAGAGTTTCCCTTCAAAGTTTTAAAGGAGCCAACTAATTGGTTTCTTCTCTATGCCAAGGGTGTCAATTCAGTCATGCTGTTCAACAACTTCCCTTGAAGTTCCAAGAGTGTCATGCCACTTTTCCTTCAAAGAACTACCAATTATGAGGGGAGAAACTAGGTACGACCATGGATATCACTATCCCCTCCTATGTCACCCTCTATAATGAGGCTAATGGTCATGGGGATCGAGAAATCTACTTTGATGCACACCCCCTAGTAAAATCATCATGAGTGACCCAATCTAAGGTCAACCCCTACAACATTGTGATATTTAAGGAAAAGGTATCACAACACCTTCCAACCCAAATTATGATGGGAGTGCTAGTTGGTGGGATCAGGGACATTATCCCATCCCTCCCACAAGTTTCTATTTATCTGTATAGCCCCATCACCCATATGTGAGTCATTTGTCCTAGCAACAAACATACACCTGCAACTATTATCATGTCATTATAATTCATAGTATAATTTTAAATTGAACTTTGAATTTTTTTGATATTGTAGTATGCAGTTCAAACCAAACCAGAGGTTGTTGAATCATCACATGCAAGGGTATATGGGTTGTCTCCTACCATACTCAATGATCATCAGTAATATTTGATTCATAATATTAGTCACCAATATAATTTTGTATGTTAAATCATCATAATGATATAATCGTCAACATCTCTGTGATTGTGAGAAAGAACTAATGTAAGCTAAGACATAATGATTCAATCAGACACTTAGACATAGTATAAAACACATCCATCATAATAATTATCATCATAACATCAAAATAGAAAAATAATTATTATCACATCTATTCATAGTAAGAGTCAAATATCTAGATTCTCAATCTGATGTCCTAAAATAATAATTTATTAAGGCTAATTTCATGGTCAGTCTACCAAAGTGAGCACTATAGGTCCAACGTTTGCATCAAGTCCATCCTAGACTCCTAACAATCCAATAGAATGTGCTTCAATATGACCTTCATCTACTAATACAACTTAATATCAACATGTATTGATTATCTCTTCCTCACGTGTGCCTCATGTCAGGGATCTAACTTGTCTAATTTCCCATCACTTCAGAATATGATAAGGAGGTTATGCATGAAGAGGCTTCCCTTTCAATCTGGGTCAACTCCTCTTGTACATGAATTGGGATTTGATCCCTATATCTTGATGTAAATCCTTCTATATAGTGATGTAAGCAAGTACTCCCTCTATAAGCTTGGTCCTTGTAGTAAACTTCCCCTCTCCTCACAAGGCCTCTCTATCTAGGCATGACACATAAAGAACCGAGTAATTGTGTTGCGGAAAATAGGTTGCATAGACCACACAAGGGCTCACTCACACCAAACCACTTCAACTTGGTCGGGTCAAAGGAAATTTTAGAAGGAACTTGAGATTTCATTAACCAATTAACTTTGGCATCATGACATAAACCCAACGACATCACTCCAAGACTCCACCTACTACTTGCACCCTAAGTGTGATCAATATCCACCCCACTCCACTACGAGAATCATTGAATGGATTGTATACCAAAGCTCTAAACCTGGAAAAGGATCTCCCCTTTCACACCACATCGACGAATGGGAGTTAAAGAGCCATCCGAAGCCTAGAAAGTCCCACCACCTCTTATACTACCGCAAATCCACACACCTAGACCAAAGTTGACAATTTGTACACTCACAAGAATCAAATCTTCTATCAAGGAAATATCAACGCTGAAAACCAAAAGAGTCCCAAGGCTTTCCACAATAAAGATGACATAAAACAATCTCACACCACACATCCCTCTTCAATTTAACCCAATACGGTAGAGGTGTGCGGTGTAGAGTATCGTCGCGGAATGCTGCGTATGTGTCTAAAAGTTTAGTTATGTTTATAAACCCAATTTTAACATTTTTTTTACTGTGATAAGTGATGTGTCATGATGAGAGTGTATGAGTGGTTTCAATTAAATTTAAAGCATCTTTAAAAAATTATCAAAACATTTAATTAAACAAATTAATGTATAATATACCAAATTTCAATTTTAATTGGAACAAATTAGACTAAAAATTATTCTCCTATAAAAAAAAATTAACTAAAATGAATCACCTTTTAAATTGAAAATGATTTTACAATTCATATTAAACTACCTTAAAAAAGAAAAGTAACTTCTGTCTTACATTTTGGTAAATACTTTATTGATTGAAAATATGTTCTAAATTTTTATTAAATTAAAAAATAAAAAATTCATAATTATATCATATATATATATATAGTATATATAATATAATATAATATATATAACTATTAAAAGTATAAGTTTGACTAATATATTTCAATAAATTTTAAATGATATTATATTCTAAAGATAAAAACATTTATTTCAACCCAAAAATTACCATTTTCTATCACCATGTTATAGCATATATTTACAACTTTATTAAATTCTTGATCACCATTTTGTAACATATTTCTACAATTTTATTAAATTCTTTAATTTCCTTCAAAATAAATTCTAATATTATGCCATCGCCATATTTTTTTTTGAGTTTAATAATTTCAACCAGAATTAGCAAACATTCATAATTAGAAACCAACTTAATTTCTTTATATATTCCTACCTTACCTCTTTTTATTATTATTATAATAGCTTCTATTCGGTTTTTTCTTTTATATAAATATTCTTATTTCTATTATCATCTTTATTATTATAGTCATTTAATTAATTATAATATTTTTAATTTAAAAACAACAGTTAATTTAACAACATATAATAAATATTTTTTTAAGGAAACTAATAGAAAAACTTCTTTTGTAAAAGGAAACGATTAAACAACCACTAAAATGATCTATTTTTATTACATATTCAAAACTGGTCATAGTGACACCACTCCTTGAAATTGAATCGTTATGAAGAAACTCATTATTGATATTGAATAATAATAAATCTTTAAAAAAAATTAATAAACGCCCATTGAATACCACTCAGATAAATGGAAAGAACCAGAAGAACAAATCCACTCCACACTCAAACCAACCTCAAATGGTACGAAATCTCAAACCCATTACCTTTTGCTGGCATCCTTACCAGGTCAAAGTCCCTTGTAAGTTTTTAAATTTGCAATATAAAAATAAGGTAAAGATATATACGGTGGGATGAAGCCCATCACTTTTATTGGCTCTAATATCCTTACCATGTTAAACCCTTTATTCACGATGGGATGAACCCCATCACTTTTATTGGCTCTAACATTCTTTCCATGTTAAACCCTTTATTCACGATGAAGCCTAAATTAGGGTAAGGAGATATTTGATGGGAATCTTATTATTGTTTTATTTAAGGTTTACATTGGTATAGGAGTAAGATTGGGGTGTTGGAGTTTTGTTGAGATAGTTTTTTAATAATATTTTTTTAATATTATTTCTATAGCTTATAATTTAGTTTTTTGATAAATATAAAAATTGATTTGTGAGTAATTTGTAAATCATGTTTTTTCTTCATAATTTTTTATTAATATCAAAATCTCTATAAAATTGTCTCTCTCAAGGGAGGGCCATGGATATGGAAAATATGAGTTTTTTTTTACATAGGTCAATGGAGGTGTTTTGGTGTGTGAAAGTACTTATTTTTTTTATAGTCAAAGCGTTGTAATTGATAATTATTTATGCGTCTGTTGGCTGTGATTGCATCCAAAAATTGGCATTTATTACAATGTTCCTTGTTGTTGATGTAAGGGATTCCCTAAGACATTAACTATTCAGACCTACGTGGAGATCAATATTCACAAATAATTTGAGAATTTATACCAAGAAAATCCGAATGGATTTCTGTATCCCTGTGTTGAGCAACCATCAAGTGAAAAGATCCAAGCTCCCCTTACAAGATCGATCCATTCATGTACATGACGAATTCTCGTTTGCCAATAACTTAATAAAAGTTCAGTACATTATCCCTTCTATGCATTCCACAGATCTGGAATCACATGATTATCGACCTGAGCACAATGGAGGCAAGATAGTGCGTAACATACCCCGGTAACCTCACATGTAAAAGCAGGGAGTTAGAGTTTTTTATACAAATTACCACAAGTAATTATCAAAATCACAACTCCACATTCCTTATTAACCATTAGATATAATATTCATTAGTACATAAAGTGAATTCCAATAGAAGATAGTAAGTTCCATAACCATTAACAACCACTACTGTAATGTAATAACATAAACTGTCTCATGAACCTTGCATCCATTTCATGATTTCCTTAACCATATTAATTAATCACTTACTTGGACATTATGATTATCACATCAAATAAAAAATCATCACCATCAACGATTCAACATCATCAAACTGACACAATAAGCAATCACATCATTGAACACCGATATACCATGGAAACCCCATAAAGTGAAAACCAACAAACGTTTAATCTTATTATTAAAAACTCATGAGGGTTTTCACCCCTCACTCAATGGCTTATAAGGGATTCCATCCCTTATCCATTGTTATATAATATTACAATGAAATATTATTAAAACGTCTCATAACTAGCTAAAAGTTGTTACATTTTCCATGAAACCGTTTACCCACATATCACCACTTGCTACATCCTTGTGCCATAGTTGTTCTATAAATGTATGATCTCGCAACTCGTACTCATCTGCATGGACCAATTAATTCTTATCCTACCACAATGTTAAACATAATCTATACTTTGCGTAAGTAATTCCAACTTTTCCTACCAATGTTGTCATTAACCACATTGATATCATGATTACATTTATAAATAATCATATTTAACTAATTCTTCCCTTCGCATAAGCACACATTCTTAGAGGAAAAAAACATTAAGGCATTCCTTCGAAGGGACTAATAAAACATGAGTTATAATCTTCTTAGATGAAAATTTACATAAACATTATCAAAAGAGCTAGTCCTTTAGCTATTACTTTTGATGAATGAAAATCTGTAAAGCAATCTACACAACTTGTTGTCTCTTCCCGCATGTGAGTATATATCCTTCGTAATGAAAGCTAACACAAATCTCGTGTGCATACACATCTCATTCAACAAGAAACAAAGATAATAGTTATGTTAACATAAACGTAATCACATATCATTTTCCTAAAGAAATATGGCTCAATACTTCTTTTATCCATACAAAGAACATATCTCTAGAACACATGACTATTCTTTGCACATCCAATAGATTATCATAATAGCCCTCCTTTAATGTATGCAACACATATTCCCTTTTCTAGAATTCTATCAACATTTCATGTAAACAATTACATACTTCTTTCTTAAAGGAAGTCATTATAAGCTCATTTCTCTATCTTCCTATATGTAGGTTTCTCATGCTTCCCTTTCAAGAAATTATTATAGATATCCATCTTTTTGCATAAAAATCAAGATACAATAACAAGGTTAACTTATCCTTTTATGCATAGAAATCAAGAAATCGACACAACTCATCTAACAAGACAATCTTTTCAAGAGATCATTATTATCAAAAAAGCTAACATAATCACTTTCTCTACGTACACACAAAATCATATTTCCAATGTCACAATAGCTACCTCTTTTTTGCATGCAACATGTGTTTTTCCTAACAAAATTACTTTTACTTCAAGAACATAATCTTTTCATGAAACAAGTATGGATTTTGACTCTTGTATGAACACTATTCATATGTGTCTTTCAACAAAAGAATCTCTATTTTTGTTTCAAGAGATCTCTCATAAAAGCCATTATTTTGATACATGAAGTAGGCACACTTTTTCTAAAAAGAAACTATCTTAATGAATATTATTTATGTATATATAAAAAATACCTTTTCTTCAAGAAAGTTGGTAATGATTAACTATGTGCCTAGAAGCACACTCCATATTTTATTCAAGAAAACATGGCCATTTTTTTCATACTATGTCCTCAAAAACTTTACATGTCTCACCATCTTTTCTCAAGAAGATATATTGAGTACTTAGCAAAAACCTTGTGTAATTTGTTCGAAAGAATAATGAAGCTACTTATCTTTTAATACTCTCAAGCAAACACAAAACTACTTAGTTTTTACTGTGTTATGTGCCTAAAGATAAGCAACAAAGATCCCTGAGAGGATTTATATTCCTACGATATTTTAATACATGGAAACTTGCAATACCTGGTAATCATAACCAACCTATACTTTGTGCATCTAAATAAATAATTTACTTTAAGGAACATGGACATTAATAACCATATCTTTCTGTGCACATAAACAAAGAATATTTCAAGAAATTAACTTATCTTTTCCAGTTTCAAGAACCATTTGGCTTTGCTTGAGTCGAAGAAGGAGATGCATTGCCGTATTGAACAGAGTAGTTTAGCGTCAGGATTTGTTCTAGACTCAGCTCCAACCGTAATTTCCTTTGTTTTTGCAGTCCTTTTAACTGCGGAATAACAATGTCTAGAACTTTTCTAGTGCTAAAGCACATACATGTAGTAGATGCTGGTCCCCCTTACCAATCTTGTATCAGTGACCATAAGAACTGAATGACCTTATGCTCTCATTTCTAGGCCAATGAACATAAGTTCATAAACATTCAACGCAATTGTCTGAAGACTCTAATCCGTTGGCCCCGAAATGAATTGAGAGTATAAACCATGGAAATGTAGATGGGAGATGTGATTATGCTTGAAAGCATTTAGTTCCCCCCAGGAATTAAGTGGTTATCCCAAGATATATGCATTCCTCCTCTTCTAGCGAAAGGATTTTCCTGACCATGGAGCTGTGAGAAGTGTGAGCAGTCGGTTAGAGATGCCATGAACCTGGACGTGATTTCCCCTCATTCAGTTTCACGAAAATCAAGAATTGGTTTAATAACTAATTCATAACTTTTGATTTTACATTTGGTTATTTGGTTATTTATGAGGGAAATGTTACAGACTCCCCCGCTTAACAAGAACACCTTCCCCAGTGTTCATCTCTCATTGGAACTTTAGATTTTACTCATGATATAACCATCTAAGCCACACGAAAAGTGATCCTTCCTCTTTAAAATGGAAGATTTCATTCCAACGGGTGACAATAAACAAAATAGTAATGTTATAATGTAAAATGATCAATAGTTATAAGCATTTATAACTACAAAATAAATATGCAGGTTCTAATTTCCATTACTTGACCCTTATTCAAATTCAAAAACAAAACTTTATATCAATTTACCATTACTTACCAATTACTCTTGAAAATCATGAGAACTTTCACATAAGCATTTTAATAGTGATTGAAAAACCCATCAACCCTCCATGGTAAGTAACATGTAATGTATGACTAACAAATTCAATCACATTAGTCACAATATTTTGAGTCAAATGAAATAATTTTAACTATCAATCAATTGTGCAATGTTAGATGATATTTAAATCACAATACTTTTACAAGTACTTAAAGAGCACTAACACTAATCATCAAAATGATAAAACACTGCTCCACATGCACATTATATTAATTCTCACTAAAGACATCCACAGAGTACTTCTAAAAGTACCAAAAGAGCACCTACCTCTCTAATCATCAAAACAATCAATCATTGCATGAAGTAAAAATTGTCTTAGCCCCTATTAAGACGTTCACAAGATTAATAATATGATAAAGGAATTAAAATTTCCAATAACTCCTTATTGAGCACTAAGCTCATTTCCTATTAAATGTGCATGACAGTTTTTACACATCTATAAATGAAATTCATTTTCAACATAACATATAGCTGGTGGCTTGAGGTTTCTGTGATCCATATTAAGTTTAAGAGAAATGTTTCAGCGTAAATCACAAGATAAATCATTTGTCGACACGTTTCGAACCAACTAGTGTCGTTCATCGTCAGGACAAATTGAAGAGACAGATCCAACTTAGCATGTTAAATAGTTTGAGCAGAGCCTCCAACAGCTATCTCGACTAATGTCTACTTTTGAATTTAGGACCAGAGTCAAAATTATTACAATTTAATGGAAATTAGTTATATTAGGTGACCAATAAAAAATATATAAAATAATTTAAATGGTGTTGAAGGTTAGTTAAAAAGGGTATTGTTTTGTTAATTAAAATTATCAATTATCAGTATTAAAAAGGGAATAAGTTATATACAGGAACTTTTTATCAATTATTATAATGTATATATATATAATATATATATATATATATAACTATATATTATTATTATATAGTTAGTTATATTTATAAAAATAATGTAAACAAGAAAATAAAGTTAACCTAAAAAAATAAAAAAGTAATAATATAAAAAAATAATAAAGTAATTAATTAACTAATTAAAAAATTTAATTAATAATTAAATTAAATTAAATATAAAATTCAATAAATTTAATAAATTAAATAGTAATATTAAAAATAAAAATATATTTTTAAATTAAGAAAGTTCTGGAAATGTATTAATATATGAAGAAATAAATAATAATAATAATAAATAATATTATAATAATATAATAATAATAGAATAGAATAGAATAAATAACAAGGAAATACTATCAAGTTAACTTAAAAAAAAATTAATAATAAAATAAAATAAATAAATAAATTTCTTTAGCGATGACAACCACCATAGGCTAAAGAATTTTGAACCCATGGGAACTGGTTTCCACAACCAAATTGAGTCAGTTTCATATCTAGACAGTTTCGTTGATAGAGACCTTACCAGGTCTAACATGGAATTCCACTAGCCAACCAGCTCGAGAATTCCAATGACCACACAGGGTCCAATATAGGAATCTTCTTGGCATTGTCCTGCCTATTCCTCTAACAGTGTCCCACCTATGAGGAATTTTGGGCCTTCTCCACAGGCTCCAAAACAATAAAGTTGCCTCACGCGTTTACCCTCTTCACCATCTTGGCAAACTCTTTTCCCTTACTAAGATAGTTGATCTCTAGGGAGAGGAAATCTGGGTAGGCAAGTACCATCAACCCCTTCAGGTAGGCAACTGCCATTAATCCAAAACCTTATAGCCTTTCACAACTATCTACAACTATCTGGCATGTTAAATTTCTCTTTTATCACTCTTCCCAAAAGTAATTTACATAATTTACCTATGATCATTATCATTAACAAAACAAACATGCATGTACACCATGCATTTACACCTACTCAACATGCATCCACAACATGTAGATAGATAGGAATCATAACTAACATACATATTGTATGCATTCTAATTTTCTGTTGATGCCTCGAAAATCGTTACACCAACATTGGGGGAAACCACACGGTCCGGACCTTAGTGCAGCTCCTTTTCCGTTTGGGGTAGTGGCTCCGACTGGGGATAATGGGACCAGTTTCCCAAAAATAGATAAATGGGATGAATGAATACTTTGTAGATAACAGTAGCGATAGGTGGATGACTAAAACTATTGACAGAAATATAAGTAAATAAAACTATCCATGGAATCTATTTGAACTCCTAAAGCGTAGCTTTTGATGTTCTATATCCACAAATACAATTATATAGATGACTGCATTTATATAGACATAGATATTAGATTATTGAAGATTGTTGTACCTAAGTAGTTAGGTGCAGCGATTAAAGCAATGCTACTAGACTTTAAGCGTTCATACCATTAACGTATACATGATTGAAAAATAAGGCATATCATCTACACATCCAATAATGGCATGAGTAAGATTTCCTGTTGTTGTGCATGCATACAATTAACAGTAGCAGGAATAATTACACAGCGAAATCTCATACACAGAATCAATCCAAACAAAAGATAGAAATACCATTTGAATAGCAATCCACTCCCGATATGAATCGCTATGTGTAGCTTCTACTTCGACGCATAAACGTTCTTCAAATCAATGACAGTAGTGCACAATTGAATCAAGAAATTTCACTGTTAAAGTAAAAGCGAGTGGTCGAGTTTCATAAAAGAATAGAGACTGAAGCACAATAGTGCAAACTTCAGTCTGTTAAGTCTTATTACAAAATTTTACGACCCTTTCTAAAAACATGAAAGGGTCTATAAATACTATGCTAATCTAAATATCTACAAAACAGAAAAGCTAACTAAGCTAATGTCAATAAATTCTTGTTCTATTTTTGCTGGCAATCCGAGGAGCTGGAGGATGAATTATTCTGTCGGCTGCTTCCCTTTGAACCTGAGTTGATTGATGGCGAGCATTGGCTCAACTTCAGGAGGTTTGTTGAGCTGGGAGCTGAGCTGGGCCGCGTATGTGGAGTCCTGGATGTCGGGGATCATGCATTGAACGGCATCGGTTAGGCATTTGAGAGCAGATCGTTGTTCATGCGGCTTGATTAGAAACCGCCAATATGCTTCTATGTTTAAAGTGTCAATCTCGGTAATTGACCTTGCTTTTCTCTCTAAATCAGGGTAGCATGTTTGTTCCAATATGTTTGCAGTAGTAATCTTCCCGGGTGTGCATTGAGAAATAATATTGGCTAGATAGAGAGTATCATTTACTAGATCAGCCAAATTACCAGCAGTCAATGCACATCTTGATGCTGCCCTTTCTGCCTTTAATATTTGTGATTGCCATTCTGTAAACAATATATTTTTATGGACCTCCAGTATCCTAGGCAAATCGGATTCCTTTCCTGACTTTGAATCTTGCCATTCAAGGTAGTTTGTGATATCTTCTTCGGCTTGATTGTAGTCATCTCTAGCCTTTTCTACCTGCTCATTTACAGTTGTAGCTAACTCACAGAGCGGTTCCGCTTGAGAGAGGGATTGCGCCAAGAGTTTAACTTGCGCTACAAGCGCCTTGTTGATTAACATCGCCTCCTTTTGGAATTCTTTTATCTGCGCATCTCCCTTGGTAGTCTCTAACTGTGCTGCAAGTTGAGCGATATGCTCATCCCTAGCTTTCAAAGATTGCTCATTTGCCGTTTTTAGTTGCTCCAGCGCCTCTGTCAACTCATTTTGTCTCTGGCTGGCTGCCTGGGTGATCCTCTGTTTCTCCTCCTCCCATTGCTGCATCAATTGGCTATTTATTTTCTGTTGTTCCATTAGCTGTTCACTTGTATGTACTGCCTGTTGTTGTTGTTCCGCTAGTTGGCCCTCGGCTTGAATTGCCCTTTGTCTAATATCCGCTAATTCCGCCTGCAACGTGGAAATCTCCTGGTCTTTGTTTTTTAGCAAAAGACTTACCTCTGATGCCTTATCGATGGTGGCAGCTGAATAAGCTCCGGCATATTGTGACAGCTTGGTCAGATCATCAGAGGGATCCAGTTTCTCCCTCCAGACTATATTGCCCATGAGTGATTGCTCGGGAAAGAGGGAAGGTTGATCAAGCCTCTGTCTCTTTCTTGATCGCTTTACTACAGCTCTATGCTTAGGACTGTAAAAGACGTTCAACGGAGGAATGTCTTCTACTTGGAGAGTGATTTGGTCGCTAGGACCTTTTGGAATTATTTCCACGTTCATAGTTTTGGGTGGGCCGGTGGCTATGTTCAAAGCCTGAGATGAGCTTTCCTTCTGTATGCTACTGGTTTTAGGTGTCTCAGTATTCTGTGAATCCTTTCCCCCACAGATAATAGTACTAAAATGCTGCCATTCCTTTTGCAACTCAGGGTCTGTGACAACACCCTTATTAGTATCGGTGGTATTTTGTATGGACTGGGATTCCTTTAGCAGTTGTTCTTGTTTCTCCTTCTCTTGCTGCTCCTGTTCCTTCTGCTGCATCTCTGCCTGTTTCTTTCACTGGCTGTCTTCCTCTTCCTTTCTCTGTCTATCTTCCTCTTCCTTTCTCAAGCGCTCTGCTTGCTCTCTTTTTAAGAGTTCTTCTTTCTCTTTCTTTAAACGTTCTGCTTGTTCTTTCCTCAGCTTTTCCTGTTGGTTTTTCTTCTGTTTTTCCTCCTGCTCATTGGTTTTGGTTTTCAGTGTAGCAGGGGGTTCTTTCCTTTGTTGCTGGCCAGGCTCGCTTGAAGACGCTGCTTGGGTTGGCATTATTAAGTCCAGGGGCAGAGTTTGCAACCTCTATTCCCTGAGCTTATTAAACTCAGATAACCCTTCATCATTATATCTTGTCCTCGCAAGCTCTTTAGCTTGACCAATTGATTCCGCTGAGGCAAAAATATCATCGAATATATCCTCTTTATGCTCAAATGTTGATAATTTGGCATGTTCTAGAGCGGCGTATGCATATTTGTTTGGGTCATATGCCCTATTCGGGATTATAGGAAGATTTAGAGCTTGAATTTTCAAGGCTTCTTTTTCTGCATGTTTCAAATCGTGCAAGGTAAAGACTCCACATCTTAAAGGAGAAGTTGGCCAGCCCCTTTTCTGCTTTAGCTTAAGAGTCTGTGTGGTACTCTTAGCTGTGATTTGGTATGCAATTTCTCTTGCTAACAGTTTGTCAGGGACATATAAGGGGAGGACATGGGGATTGGCTTGGCTGCCATAGATTCTAACATAAGTAAAGTATTCTTCCCCAAATCAACTACCCACTGACGGCAGGTCAAAAGAGGCTAAGTAGGAGATCCTTGGAATAGGCTTGTCAAAAATGGCATAATAGATAGGAACCATGAAACCGTTACAAATTTGGTACAAGTGATTCTTATAAGACGACTTCCACATCTTGCGATGGTAAATATG
>APFE030195053.1:8227-23529 GCA_000404065.3 Pinus taeda | reverse complement strand
TCAGTCTTAGTTTTTGGGCCGAAGCAATTAATTGTGCAAATTATATAATAAATCGCACTCCTACTAAAGTTCTAAAAAATATCACTCCAGAAGAAGCTTGGAGTTCCATTAAACCAGATGTAAGTCACTTTCGTATTTTTGGAAGTGAAGCCTGGGCCCATATTCCAGATGAAAAGCATAAAGCTTTAGAACCTAAGAGTGAGAAATGTACTTTTGTTGGATATTCTGAAGATGTAAAAGGTTATAGACTTATGCCATTTAAGTCCAAAAATGTTATCATTAGAAGAGATGTAAAATTTGATGAAAATAAATCGGCCTGCGAGCCTAGTCCGGCGGATGTGCCACCTCTTACTATCTCTTCTACTTTTGAAAACATTTCTTCTTCAGATGATGAAAGTGAGGATGACAATCCTCCCCCACCTTCTCAGGATCCTAAACTTCCAAGATGGGTCCGTACTACTCGGGATGCAGCATGTGATCTTGCCGATGATCCTACAGATCAGCGACGTACACGTTCTCAGTTTGAAAGAGCCTCTTCTTTACTGGCTCAAGCTCCAGTAAATCATGATCCTGACACTTTTGCAGAAGCTTCAGGCCATCCACATTGGGAAGCAGCTATGAATGAAGAATATCATTCATTGTTGGCAAATGATACATGGGATCTTGTTCCTATACCAAAGGGACGCAAACTTGTTAGATGTAAATGGGTTTACAGAACCAAGTATGGACCAGATGGGAAAGTTGATAAACATAAAGCTCGTCTTGTTGCTAAGGGCTTTTCACAGGTTGAAGGCGTTGACTACACTGAAACCTTCTCCCCTGTTGCCAAAATGAACTCTATCCGCCTTGTTCTTTCCCTTGCTGCCTCTTTAAAATGGGAAGTCCATCAGATGGATGTTAAATCTGCCTTCTTGCATGAAGAAATCTATATGGAACAACCCATTGGCTTCATCGAAATGGACTCCAGCCTTGTATGTCGACTTACGAAATCTCTTTATGGTCTCAAGCAAGCTCCTCGGGCTTGGTATGCCAAAATGGATAGCTTTCTTTTAGAATCTGGCTTTTCTAGGTGTTATTCTGACAATACTGTCTACACCAAGAAAGTGGGCAACTCTCTTATCATCCTTATTCTTTATGTTGATGATCTTATTCTTACTGGTAGTGATCCCAACCTTATAAACCATGTGAAGTCCAGCCTTAAAAAGAAATTAGAAATGACAGACTTAGGACACTTACACTATTTTCTCGGTCTTCAAGTCTTGCAATCCAAGGAGGGTATTTCCCTTTCCCAGTCCAAGTATGCTTGTGATATTCTTCGTCATTTTCACATGGAAGATTGTAAGCCAGCTCCTTCTCCCTTTCAGTCTGGAGTCAAACTTTCAGTCTCTTGTACTTCTCCTGAAGTTGATGCTACCTTATACCGTCAACTTGTAGGAAAACTCTTGTATTTAACCCATACTCGTCCTGACCTTTCCTTTGCTGTTGGCCTTGTTGCTCGTTTTATGCAAAACCCCCATGAAAGTCATTGGAAAGCAGCTAAAAGAATACTTCGTTATGTTCGAGGTACAATACAGTTTGGGATTCATTACAGTGCCAAAGTAACTCCTCTATTAGTTGGTTTCACTGATTCTGATTGGGCTGGTGACCCTGATGATCGGAAGTCTACTGCCGGTTATGTCTTCACTCTTGGTTCAGGACCTATTACATGGGCTTGTAAGAAAAAGGCTGCCATTTCTCTTTCGTCAGCAGAAGCAGAGTATCGTGGTGCCGTGGAAGCTAGTAAGGAAGCCTTGTGGCTTCGTCAGATCCTATCAGAATTGGGCTTTGAGCAGCAGAATCCGACTACACTTTGGTGTGATAATCAAAGTGCCATTCAGCTTTGCAAAGATCCAGTTCAGCATCAGCGCAGCAAACACATTGAACTTCACATGCACTTCATCAGAAAGCTCATTCATGACCATGTTCTTGAAGTGCAATATTGTTCAACAGATGATCAGGTTGCAGACATCTTCACAAAGGCTCTCCCAGAGGCGAAGTTCACTAAACTTCGATATATGCTTGGAGTTCAGGAAGTTGTCACTAAGGGGGGATAGGCTCTAGTGCCTCCTTCCTTCTCCTATTGTGTCATATTTGTAAATCCTTCAATCCTATCCCAAGTTGTTCTTAAGGGGATGTTAGGATATTCCGACACATAGGAAATAGTTAAGTTCAACTTGGTCTAGTATAGAGTTAGGTATAGAGTTAGGTAAAGTGTGTTTCTTTACCGTTGTACATTTTGTAACTTACAATCCGAGGTCACGATATGTAGTGATCCGACGGTTCATTCTCTCCTCGGTATTACAGACACTTGATCCGTGGCTTGACACCCGATTGGTCCATGAATTCTATTTAAAGCGCATGGAGAGTCATTTGTAGGTTCACCGTGCATGAGAGAAGCTTATGTAAATTTTCATTCTTTTATTAATAAATTGCCTGTAGTAGCCACGTTGGTGCAGGCCGTGGACTATTTCTCTCTCTGAGGGTTTTAACCACGTCAAAATACTGATGTATTGATCTGTGATCTGTTTGTGAGCGGTGTCCTTTTGGTGTTCTGTCTGAGGAACTTACCCTGTAAATTCCTACAGGGCATTGCAGGGCTGGATAAATGACTAACCTCTCTTGTGGCCCCTTGTGGAAAGAAAACAAGTAGGAGAATGTTGGGTTGTGTTATATTCTTTCCACGACTAGCCCACGTAGTTAACCGGGGGGTTAGAGGAGGGACAGAGCCCCCCCTTCATTGCGCTAATTGTGTAGCGGACGGGGGGTCACAAGGGGTTTGAGGTGTACCCATAACCCCACTTTATGGGGTCTAAGGTAGCGCCCCAGAAAATTTTGGTTTTGGACCCTATGTTAGGTTGGGCAGACCCACCTATGGTTTTCTACATGATTTTGGCACATGTTTTTTGGACGCAATGGTTTTCGCTCTGTGGTATTAAACATGATGGTTTTTGGTCCATGGTATTGGATGCTTCATCAAGTATAAATATGTATTATAACATTGAAAGGATAATAATCAAAAATCAAGCTAGTGGTCCTGATTTTGGGATCCAAGGGAAAATCTCTGTGTATATGTGTTTTATGTATTATGCTCTCACATTTTTTATTTTAAGTATTTTAGAATTTGTAAGCAGGTAATTTTTGTACATGGTTAAAACCTACAAAGATAAGATGACAGTTATCTGGCATTAGACACAGCAGAAAACCTGAATAACCTATTCAAGTGCAAGCATAGAACAACAAAGAGAATGGACATTGAACATATAATAGAAAAAGAAGATTATATTCCTAGAATGAAGATGAGAAGCTTGAAGGAATAAAGGAGGAACAATCTCCAGAAGTTGAACCTGTATTACATCTTACTTTCAGCTATTTATAGCCTTTTACGATGCTCCCGAGCCCTCAAAGGCTCAGAGTCTTATTCTATCTTGTCTGTCCCTATCTATTTGATTCCCTAAATAGGCAAGCGTGACTTAGAGGTTTTCTCCTTCTGATAGAGGAATAAATGCATTCATGTGGTTTGTTGTGTTGTCTGGGAGCTCTCGCGTGCCAGAGATGCCCCATGATGTTGGTTTTGATGAGTTGTGCTGGGTTGTTGATGCTTATTGGCCTCTTTGTTGGTTTGGGGAGGAGCTACGTCTATTGTGGCCCTTTCAAAGGTTTAACAATGCATGATTTCTGTTAAAATAGAACAGCGCTGCCATATTGTGAACCTCTATTGAAAATAATGAATGTTTATGTTTTAAACAAAAAATACAACAACACTAATAAATCCTACCCCTCTCTATCCTTTTCGGACTTCAAAAGTCCTCAAAAATGATTTATTCCTTTATCAGGTCCACCCTTCGGGTCACTGTCACCCATCGCAAGTGGTGTTAAAATTGGCAACCAGGGAAAAACTTCATGCAGGTCATCTTATTCATGGCTGATAATATTTTTATTAAATTCCTCTCATCGAGAGGTGTAGGATTGATATAAAGATCATCCGATTCTGATAAGTATTCATGGAGATATGAATTTATTTTGATTATGGAATTATTGTCAAGCCGACCTACAACTCATGTAGGCTCAGAAGCCCAACAATCACATCTATTCACCCACCAACGTTATGTATAAATATAAGAGGAATTTTCCTCATTTGGACTCACTCATCTCATCACATCTCTCTCTCTACTGCGCAGATATGAGTCTCTTCTCTATTGCACTGAAATGGGTCTCTCTCTCTCACACATGTGAAGCCGGAAGCTGTTGAATTTGAAGCTGTAACTGCAGAAGTAAAGATTGACATGCGAGGCCTAGAAGATCTCCTCTTTGGAACTACGCTGTAGGTTCATATGAACCTCCTCTGAAAGCTGCAACGTTTGGTGGTGGAATGAAGTCAATCCGATGAACAGTTTGCAAGATATTCACTGCCTAGTTTGAAGCCGAAAACTGCTGAAACTGACGCTGCAACTATAGAAGTACAGATTGACTTGCGAGGCCTAGAAGATCTCCTCTTTGGAACTATGATGTAGATTCATCTGAACCTCCTCTGGAAGCCAAAACTTTTGGTGGTGGAATGAAGTCAATCCGATGGTCGGTTTGTGAGATATCGTCTGCCCTAGTTTGATAATGAAGCTGCTAATGCTGATGCTGCTAATCTAGGGTTTGCTACTGCTGATATGAATCAGATTCATTGTACTATTTCTCTCTGCTGAATTATTGAAGATAAAAGAATAATTGATCAAAGGTTTTCCCCACACATTGTGGGGTTTGTCCCTGGCTAGCCGCCAGATCTTGTGTCTCTTGTCTTGGCTTGTTTTCTGTCGATTGTTTAATGTTCTATCTGCACTTTACTTTATGTACATGTGATTGTTAATCTATGGAATATAATAAGAAAAAGAAGTGAACTGTTATAAGCATAGAACATACCATAACTTAACAAATAATTGTTCCAACAAATCTGATTATAGAAGAAGAAGAGAAACTCCTTCTTCTCGTAAAGAGAGTTTCCGTTCTTCAAGGAACCCAAGGTATGATAATAATGCAACTAAAACACAATCAAAATACTTTTACTCTCCTATAGATTCTTGTGACAACTGGTTGTTTGATAGAGGTGCCTCAAGGCACTTTCCTGGCTATAAAGAAGTGCTCTTAATTTGGTTGAGAGGGAGACTGATTTGAAAATAATTCTTGGAGACAACTCTACATATCCTATAAAGGAATCTGGATCTGTTTCCTTTCATCTGGATCATGGTAGAACCTTAACTTTTCAAGAAGTTTTGTATGTACCTGGTTTAAAGAAGAATCCTGTGTCTATATTAGCTTTAGAAGATAAAGGAATGAATGTTGCTATCATAAATGGTAAAGTTCTCACTTGGCCATCGAGATCCAATATGAAAGATTCCTTCACTCTGGGATCAAGAAGTAAAGGTTTGTACAAAGTCAATGGAAGACCTATCCATGAATTGATCCATGACAATAATCATCAAAGTGAACTTTGGCACCGAAGGTTCGCTCATTTGCACTATGAAGCATTATCTCATGTGAGAAAGATGGTTTCCAGAATGCCGAAGATCAAATCTGATCAAGATGGTGTTTTGTCAAGGGTGCGCAAGTGGAAAGCAAGTGAAGGGACCATTTCCTTCGAGCAAAAGCTGAATCAGTCAGGGATTGCATCTTGTACATGCTAATTTATGGGGACCAATGCCTATAACTTTTCCTGGTGGTTACTTGTATTATATAATCTTTGTGGACGTTTTTTCTCACAAGACATGGATTGATTTTCGGAAAAATGAAAATCAAGCATTTAACATGTTAAAAGATTATAAACTCTAGTAGAAAAACAAAATTGAAAGTTGATCAAAATCTTCAGATTTGACAATGGAGGAGAGTTTACTTCCAATGATTTCATTGACTTTTGCAAAGAAGCTGGAATAAAAAAAGAGATCACCATTCCATATAACTTAGAATAAAATGGTGTGGCTGAGAGAAAGAATAGAACTATCATGGAAGCGGTCAAAGCTATGTTGCATGTTAAAAAACTACCAAAGTTTCTATGGGGAGAAGCTGTGAACACAACTGTCTATGTAAAAAATAGATCTCCTCATCGTGCTCTAAACAACAAGACTCCTAAAGAAGTCTTCACTGGCGAAAAGCCTGAAGTTGGGCACTTGAGGATCTTTGGCTACCCTGTCTACTTCCATGTTCCAAAAGTCAAGAGGAACAAGCTGGATGCTTCAGGTAAGAAAGGTATGTTTGTTGGTTATTGTAAGAATTCTAACGCTCATAGAATATACGTACCTGAACAAAGAAATATAGAGTTTAGCAGAGTTGTAACATTTGATGAAGATGCAACTCTTGGAAAGGCAAGAGACACTCCTTTTCCTCCTGCTCCTATTGATAGTCAAAATGATGCATTTGAGATACAAGAAAATCCTGAGCCTGAAACTGATCTTGCTGATGAACCCATGGAGCCCATGGATCCTTTGGATCCTCCTCCATGTGATCCTTCTGCTAAAAGGCGAATTTTATGGCTTACCCTTCAAGATGCTGATAAAGATGTTGCTCCCAGGGGAACGCTCAGAGAAAGCAAGAAACCATGTCGGTTCCAAGGATATGTTGTAGCCATGAGCAACATTATTCAAGCTGAACCATGCACTTTTGAAGAAGCTGTGAAGGCTCAAGTGTGGAAAGATGTAATGACTAAAGAATATGAGTCCATCATTCATAATGATGTATGGGAAGTAGTTCCAAGACCCCAAGGTAAATCTGTTGTGTCTTCTAAATGGTTGTATAAAATTAAACATGTTGCAAATAACAGTGTCGAAAAATATAAAGTTAGAATTGTGGCCAGAGGCTTCTCTCAGAAAGAAGGAATAAACTATGATGAGAATTTTGCAATGGTTGCTCGTTATACAACCATCCGATCCATTGTGGCTCTAGGTGCGAGACAAGGATGGTTTCTTCACCAAATGGATGTGAACACTGTTTTTTTGTATGGCTAACTCAAGGAAGAAGTATTTGTGGAGCAACCACAAGGCTTTGAAGTACATGACCAGAAAACTCGTGTGTAGACTAAAGAAAGCCCTCTATGGTTTAAATCAAGCTCCAAGAGCTTGGTATGCCCGCATTGGCAACTTGTTGATGAAGCTTGGTTTTACTAGAAGTAATGCAGATCCAAATCTTTACTTCAAGACAATCCAAGGAATGCCTTTTATTTTGGTATTGTATGTTGATGATTTATTTTTGACCGGTAGTGAACCTCTTATTCTCCAGTGTAAGAGGTAGTTAGCTTCCGAATTTGAAATGAAAGATCTTCATTTAATGCACTACTTTTTGGGTCTTGAAGTGTGGCAGAAATCTGGTGAGATTTTCCTTTCTCAAGGAAAATATTTGTCAAGCTGCTAGAAAAATTTGGTATGACATAATGTAAATCCATGAATACTCTAATGGAGATGAACTTCAAGAACTTGTGTGGTGAAGCTGCAGGTCCTGATTTGACAAATCTTTCTGAGTATCAACAACTAATTGGGGCACTGATGTTCTTAGTGAACACTAGACCAAACATATGTTTTGCGGTCAATACTCTGAGCCAATATATGATTAAACCATCTCATGCACACTGGATTGCTGCAAAGCATGTGCTAAGATACTTGCATGAGACCATCACTCTGGAATTGAAATATACTACTGGTGATATAAGCCTACATGGATACTCAGATGTTGATTGGGCTGGTAACTCTACTGATAGAAAAAACACATCTGGATGTTGCTTCAACTTAGGATCTACCATGATATTTTGGATGAGCAGGAAGCAAAAGTTTGTAGCCCTCAACACGGTTGAAGTTGAGTTCATTGCTGCTAGCATGGCTAGCTGTGAGGCAGTATGGCTGAGGAAGCTCTTTGGAGAGTTGTTTGAGCATGTTTTGGACACAACAATAATTTACCATGACACTAAGAGTGGGATTCGACTTGCCGAAAATTCTGTGTTCCATGACAAGTCCAAGCATATTGAGATCAAATATCAGTATATTCGGGATATGTTGCAGAGAGGAGCAATAAGACTCCATCATATAACGACTAATGACTAGATCGCCGTCATTCTTACCAAGCCTTTGTCAAAAGGGAAGTTCTTGGTTTTCAAAGAGAAACTTGGACTAATGGATGTGACCCTTCCTAGAGGGGTGGTCATGGATGATGATCTTGGTTGTGCAAGATCCTTGTCATGTGTTGACAAGTGGATCCCCCCAAGCGGAGATGACTTGGTTGTGTGAGATCCTTGTCATGTGTTGACAAGTGGATCCCCCCAAGCAGATATGAGACTTGCTTGTGCGAGATTCTTATCATGTGTTGACAAGTGGATGCCCCAAGAAGAGATGAGACTTGGTTGTGTGAGATCCTTGTCAAGTGAGTTATCCCCCCAAGCAAAGATATGACTTGGTTGTGTGAGATCCTTGGCAAGTGGGTTATCCCCCAAGTAGAGATATGACTTGGTTGTGCGAGATCCTTGACAAGTGGGTTATCCCCCTAAGCAGAGATGATACTTGGTTGTGTGAGATCCTTGTCGAGTGCGTTATCCCCCCAAGCAGAGATGAGACTTGGTTGTGCGAGATCCTTGTCATATGTTGGCAAGTGAAAATCCCCCCAAGTGAATATAAGGTGATGGATGAATCTCCCCTATGATGATTCTTCTTCATTAGATTGTAACATCATTTTTCCAAAGTAGAGATTACTGAGATCCTTTTGTTAGAAAGAAATTCCTCCTTAGTTGAGAGGGAGTGTTAAAAATTGGCTGCTAAGGGATGAATTTCCTTGAATAAAATTTCATTTATGACTATTCCAGGTTGACTTTCTTAAAATAGAAAGTCATGTCTATCATTGCAACCATGACTTTCCAAAATTATTAAGTCACCTTGTTTCAATTGGTAATCATATATATATGATGGAAAATCACTTAACTTATCCTTAATCAATCTTAGTGGTTTAATTTTTAATTTAATCATCAATA
Source organism: Pinus taeda (assembly GCA_000404065.3). Taxonomy (NCBI): domain Eukaryota; kingdom Viridiplantae; phylum Streptophyta; class Pinopsida; order Pinales; family Pinaceae; genus Pinus; species Pinus taeda. The sequence continues at coordinate 14,504 of APFE030195053.1, read as the reverse complement.
TTTTTAATATTATTATTATTATCCTTATGATATTATAATATTATTATTATTAAAACGAAATTACATGTAACCTCTCCTACTTGGCACTCAATCATGCCACCTCCTCTCTCTCTATCCTTGATGGAACTCGATGATGCATTATTCTCTTCTTAATGGATTTGTTGTAATTCCTCTTACACCCTCTTACACATATTAAAGTCTCGTCATAAAAATATTCTCTTACACACTCTTCAATGCATATGTAACTCCTCTTTATAGTATGATTTACTAAGGCATGGATACTCCTCCTTATGACATGAGTTACATATGCAAGATTCCTTCCTAAATGGAAAATGTGAGTTATTTCTCAAGGCATGTGATGTAACTCCTCCTCAAGTCATGTGTACCTCATTTCTCCTATATATGTGTGCCTCTCATTCTCTCATCACACTCACTTGTGCATTGTGCAAGGAGAGTATGATGTCGAGAAAAAGAGAGTTAGAGAGACTAGAGAAGAATTGTGTGGGAGAGAGAGTTTTGAATAGTAAGGGTAGCTCTTGGTGAGCCAAAGTGATTCAGTGTTTTCATAAACTACTACTATCATAGATCTTCTTCAGATTTGGGTGAACTTCTTTCTCTTATTGTATTTTGTATCTTTGTTGAACAATTGATTTCTAATAAAAGAAGAATATGGTTGGGTGTTCCCCTTGTGGATTTTGCCTTGGTCATTGGAAGACAACTTGTCAATCTTTGCGGATCCTGTTGCCTGGTCATGCTTGTCCTTCTTCCTGAGAGGACACTGCGTGTTGTATTGACCAAACTCGCCAAACCTGAAGTACTTGACCTTTGATAGGTCCTTCTTCTTCTTCTTCTACTCCCCTTGCCCCTGAGTGGGACCCTTAGATGCTAGGGCCACATTTTCCTCATTCTTCACGTTGTAGATCGGACCATATCCTGTCCCACTTCGGCAAGGTATATTTGCCCAAGATACTCTGGACAAATACCTGCCAATCCTCCGAGACACTATTTAGTGCCAATCGTACAAGCTCTGTGGGTTGAGGCGCTGACCCAACAACTTCAAGCTCATCTCAAACTTCTTGAATTCGAGTGAGAAATGCATCTATGCTCTCGCCCTTCTACATTCTGGTGTTCTTCATCTTCTCCTGGACATACATCTTCTTCTGCTCGGAGGAACTCTGAAATAGCTCATACAAAGCATCCCACATCTCCTTGGCAGTCCCTTTCTCTGCCGTGTGTGAGACTAGGTGATCTTGGACACCATCTAGAATCAACCTCTTGGCCTTTGCCATTTCCTTCTTGTACTCCTCCTACTGATCAGGGTCTTGGGGAACTGCTACAATACTCTCTGCATAGGTCTTGTGACCATATTCATCTAAAAGGAATAACATCCTAGCCTTCCCGATGACATAGTTGGAGGCTCCCTCCAATCTATCTTGGTCTTTGAGCCCTACTGTGGCCATCTTTGATTCTGTCAAAAAATCGCTCTTTCCCTTTGCTTGGTTGTTGGATATGCTATACACACTCTCTTCTATAGTTAAAAAATATGCAGTCAACTATTGCCAATCTGCTTGGAAAAATCGAACTCCAAAAAAAAATGAAGTCCCCTGAAAGAAATTTTCCCTCTATGTGTGCAATTTCTCTTTCACCCGACACTGATTCTGCTGCTGCAAAACCCTCTGCATCCAACCAGAAATTTGCTCAACGAAACTTTGAGTGGCAATTGCTCCCTCTGACTGCTGGAATCACTATCCCGGGCAACTTATTTTCTGCAAGCCTACAACTAAAAATCGAGTCCCTACCCAACAATTCGTACTACCTGGATAGGCACTGCGCAATGCCAAAAATTTTGGCCTGTTACTCCCTTTAAACAACAAAATTTTCTTCTTTCGCTTCTGAGCTTCCTAGCTGATCAATCACGCCCTGATACCATGTGAAAATTTCACTACTAAAATCCTATTGCAGCAACTGGAAATTATTTTTCTAATTGCTAATTTAATATAAAAATTTATCGGCGACAACAAACATCAAATAATTCACATTGCAACCTTCACAAATAAACTGTGGAAGAAAATAGTGCTGGAAACTGAGAAATGTAATAGCACACACATAAAAATTAACACAGTTATTTTTGGACAAATGTCCCTGAAAAAACCCAATGCGGGAAAACCGGTGTAGCAGCGGGAGGGTTTTTATTATTATGCAACAGTGAGAAATTTTGAGTACAATAATTTGGATGCCGAAATCTGGCCATCCTGCAAAGAAAATACTAGCAAAAATATCTATATAGAAATTACCCTCACTTCGGGAAATTCCCACACTGGACTGTCTCTGAAAAGCAAGCCATCCAACTGGGCATGCACAGGCCTTGTGTCAATCTGAAGCTGCCTGTTACCCGAATTGTCTGCTAATCAAGTTGTCCTGCCTACTCTTGTCTGAGAAAATGCTTCTCCGATGCTCTGGGATTCCTTCCCGGCCTTTGGAATTGAAGACGTGTTCCCCTCTCAGCAAATTGAATTGTCTTCTGAAACTTCTGCGTTAGGACTGCGCAGTCTCCTGAAGAAACTTCGGCCTCTCTGCAAATGCACTTGCTGGATTTGGAAAACTTACCCTAGCATCACCGTCCCTACCCCTCACTGTCTCTGCTTCGATCTCTAGCTTTCCGGCAACTATTGTTGCTCTCTGGAAATCGAACTGCTAAGGAAATCAAACTTCTCAAGTGTTCAAGTGTCTTCTCCAAGTGCCCATCGACTTCTTCTTATAATTCTCTGTTGGCTCTCCAACGACCAAGATTAAAACTTAATCAAGGGCTAGGATCATATCGGAGTCGATTTGTGTGAGTTTCTAGAGAATTCTCATCTTGACTTAATTAATTATGATTAACTAACTAATTTTTCTAGTGTTGATGATATCGGTATCGGCAAAATATCGGCGAGGGTCTAAAAAACATTTTATTGGCAATATCGGTGAAAATATCGAAAAATATCGGCAAGAATAAAAAATGCATAATACATTCATTTTTTTTTCTTCATATTTTTAAACATATAAAGCAATAAGAACATGAAATAAACACATTGGCACATAATGTTGATTTGGGGTAGCATCGAATGTGCTCTAGCCATGAAAATTGGTGGAGAGGCTAAAGCACATGAGATCTCCAAGACCCAAAAATGGTTTGGGCAAATTGTCCTTAGTTTGGGAGATATTAAAATAATTAATATTTTTAATGGAGTTCCTAAGTCTAAACTTAGGAAAAATAAAAATTAATGGGTATTAATATAAAACTGGGTTAAAACGTTCCAAAAGACATGGATCAAGCCAAATCTAATCTTAGCCGTTGATTAAAGATGTAATCTCCGCCATTGAAGGACCAATAGGGAAAGTATAAGAGGAGGCTTGAGGGTTAGTTGGAGAACACACCAGAGTGATCAATCATTCAATTTACTAGAGCGGGGTTTGCTAAAGTCGAATCAGTGATCAGTTTGTAGCGAGGGGCAGTGTATACTGGACAGAGAGGCAGAGATAGTGCCGAGAGACCAACGTAGAGGCAGAGAGGCAGACACAGAGCCCAACAGAGACAAGGTAGAGCCAGAAGGGCCCGCGTCATCCATGCAGAGGGCAGCAGGAGTGACGCAGAAGGCCGTAGAGGCTGTGCAGTGCCTCAGAGGGCTGACGCACAGGGGTTTGAGGTTGATGTAGAGGCTAGGAGGGCTGACTTAGTGTTGGAGAGGGTTTCGTGGGCAGATTTTCTGAATATCTGCTTCCGAATAGAGAGGTATTACTGCCGGTTATTTTTCTCTGTCCAGTGAGCCAGTTTGGCACCTAGGTGTACTCAAGGATAGACTACATAATAACATAAACCCTCAGAATTGCTGCACCGGCTTTTCCAAGTTGGGTTTTTCCCGGGCGAGTTGTCCAAATATAACGGAGTCACTTGTGTGTTTGCTATTTCTTTCAGCTGTTGATCTGTAGATGGTTGAAATTGTGTTGTGCTTATTTCAATGTTTACATGTTTGAATAACTTGTTTGTATTTAACAAGTAGGAGAAATAAACCAGAAGAATACAGATAAAATTTAACGGTTAGACTTAGAAATTTCAACACGTAAATATGAACAAAGCACTGATATATATGATGTCAAATAGAAATGATACATCAAAGGCGATACCAAATCCTTCTGATCCCTTGTAATTGTCCAATCAAGGACTCAAATGTGGAGAACCAATACAAAATAACATCACATATAAAAGTATCTCATCATCATGAGTTATATGTAGAAAAAAATAAAAATAATAGCTATCTATCTGAAATCAGTGCCCTCTCCCTCTTATACAGGAAAACATGATGGGTTGTTTGCCAGGCCTGCCCCTAGCAGTAGAAGGCCCTAGCCCTGCCCTTGCACCTAATGTCAAAGAATGAGTGCTAGGTATGGAGTTGTGGTCTCCTATATCTATAGTAGATTGTGTTGATGCTGATGCTCTCGTAGTCTCCTCCTCCTCCTCCTCTGCCTCCTGCTCCTACTCCTCGTGCTGCTCGTCCTCCTCGTTTTCCTCCTCTTGTTGCCCCTGTTCTAATGGATCATCTGGCTCTAACCATGAAGGTGACTCCTCCAAGATGGGCACCTCAGACTCCACCCTCCACTGAGACAATACATCAATATTGTCTAAGGAAATGGCATCTGGATCCATTGTTGCTTCTATTTGCTTCATTCGAAGTCGGATATTGCAATGCACATACACTAAATCATTGAGGCATGTGAACTCCAACTTGTAAGAGTGTAAAAAAAACTACTGAATCTTGAATCTCGAGTCTTGACACTTGAGGGTCATAAATTAAAATTTAAAAGTACAATAAATGTAATTGCTCAATTGAACGCTGAAGCTCAAAGTTATATCTGTTGCGCCTTTTTGCGTGTATTTTCTCAAACACTCCAATTGCGCTCACACCCTAAAGAGCTACATATTTAACTCAGGATTCTTATGGTCAATTTCTGCAAATTTGGTGCCCTTGCACCATAGCTTCGCCACCAAATATCTACAACAAAATAAAGAAATAAAAAAGTAAAAAACTTAAAACATAATTAAACTTTAAAATAATTTCTTTCTTTCTTTGAATTTTAAAAATCTAGAATTATAAGTAAGGAAATTCTAAATTGAAAATTCTAATTTCTAACGAGTGATGACTTGTCACTTACATGGCATGAAGAGGGTCCTTTCCCTAATAGCATCATCAAAGCCAAATAGGCCAAAACAATCCCCATAAAACTGTTTCTCGCGATTGATTTTGCTACGAAGCTCAGGATCAGGTACCATCCTCTGAATACAGGAATGGAGCCATTCCATCACGTTGCCATCAAAATCAAAGGCGCATTTGTATGAAAATGTGGGGTTGAGGAAGAGTGCTGCTGCATGAATGGGTTGATGAAGCATCCCTGTCCACCGACTATCAATCACATCCCATAACATCACATGCCTATCAAGCCCAATAGAACCCTTGTCTGCATAATAAGAACGAATGGCCTTCTTGGCCCTATCCATGGCCTCATACAAATAAGCCATTGCAGGCTTCTCCCCATCTACCAATCTTAGAACCTTTACTATAGGTTCACTAACTGAGCATGCTTCTTCTACTCCCTGCCAAAATGTGTCAGAGTACACCATTTTTGCAATGGCTCTCCCGTCTTGTCTCTTGCTATATCTACAATCACGACAGTCATCAGAAACAAACGTTTGCTTCAACTCGAACTGGCATCGAAGCAAAGATTGAAGAGTAATAAAGTTTGTGGCAAAATGTGTGATTGCAGGACGCCGCAACTCCTTGTTTCTAGTGTACCTCCTCATGAGGCTAAGAACAAAAGCATGGTTATAAATAAACTTGGGGACGCTACTAGCCATATCACTCACCTCCTTGATGAAGGACGTGAAAATTTCTGAATCTACACATCAAAAATCCTACTACAATCACTGGTTTATCATCTCCTACTTGTTTTTATATTCAACAAGTTATTTAATTATTTAAATAGCGATGAAAACACTATTGCAGACTACACATACATACAGATTGTGAACTGAAATAGAACGAGACAAATACACCAGGGACACCGTTATTTTTGGACAATCGTCCCCGAAAAACCCAATTCGTGAAAACCAGTGTTGAAATTTGGTACCGGAGGACAGGTGGTTCCTTTAGGCTTTGATCTTTGGCCTAGGGAAAAATGTCCAAAAGATTTTAATTTTTCTCCTAAAGTGACTTTATAATTTTTATAAAGTTAAAATCTAATT
>APFE030195052.1:19063-92897 GCA_000404065.3 Pinus taeda | reverse complement strand
TTTCCTATCTACATACTACCCTTATTTCTTCCAAGGGCCCAGATTAAGCTGTTGGGCTCCTCTGCTTCTCTACCTATCTAAGAATCTGCCAAGATTAATTTGTTTGGACAGATTTACATTCTCTATATTCTAAAACAGGAAATTTGAACCTAGGGAGACCAAGATTAAGCTGTTTGGACCTCCCTTTAACTGAAAATTGGCGATACCGGGATAACTCTTTCAAAAATCTGGAAGGAAATTGAATGAACTTGGAGTAGCCTTCTACGCTTGGAGACTGTTAAGCAAATATGGAGCATTGCAGCATGCAAAGTACGACATATTTGGCCTGTAAAAATGTCAGTCACGAAATATGAATAACCTGCTGCAGGAGGAAGCTAATAGTGGCTCCACTTGGGGATGGCTTCTCCTTGTGAGGAGCCAAGAACAGCAGGTCAGAATGCCTTAGTCTTTAGTTGTTGTTGTTTTTTGCAAAGTCGTCTTCTCCAGCTGCCTTATTTCTCCTACCTACCTACCCTAACCAGCACTTACTTTTCCGTTAGGTGAGATCAAATAACCAATGCAGCCACTTAAGCAACTGAAAAACAAGATGAACTTGCTGACTGATGGTCTCTGAACTTAAACGCATCATTCGGTTATGTGCCCTCATAATCAAAGTTGTGACATATAATGGTTGATGTTGACGTATTTGGTCTTCACTAAGAATGCATGCTAAAGAACTTGCGTCAAGCAGAAGTTCCATGTAGTCTGCAATAGGATCAATAAAATCATCATGTGGGAGAATTTCTTTTGGGTCTTCTTGGTCAGATGGAGTGGCTACATCCTCGGTGGTAAGCCTAGCAGCTAACCTTTACGTCTCTGTCTTAAAAATAGAATCATACAGAATCTGTAAGTCAGCAGGTAACAGTATTTCCTCCTGAGTTAGGGAAGGAAGACTTCGTCATGATTTTGGGTCTTCTGGGTCAGATGGAGTAGTTACATCTTCGGTAATAAGCCTAGCAGCTAATCCTTTTGTCTTTGCCTTGAAAATAGAATCATACAGAATTTGTAAGTCAGCAGGTAGCAGTATTTCCTCCTGAGTTAGGGAAGGAAGACTTCGGCATGATTCTGGGTCTTCTTGGTCAGATGGAGTAGTTGCATCTTCGGTGATAAGCCTAGTGGCTAATCCTTCTGTCTTTTCCTTGAAACCTAGATCATACTTAATCTGTAATTCAGGAGATAGCACTATTTCCCTGTGGACTGGGGGAGGAAGATTTTGGTAAAATTCTTTAAGGTCATAGAAATTGTATGATTGTATCCGAGCTTCCAAGAGTTCAATTTCATTCTCATATTTTTAAACAACTAACTCAAGGAACAATTTATTCTAGCTGCTTGCTGTTTTTGACAATACTGCTCTGAAAAATTCTTCGTTAACCTCAAATTCTGATAAAATTTTTCTGAATTCATCTAAATCTTCATCAAATGGAAGATCTTCCCAAAACTCGGTCATTCTCTCTCACTGTTAATACTTGGGAACATGGAAATCGGTCATTCTCTCTCACAGTTAATACTTGGGAACATGGACTATTTGGCTGTAAAATTGGTTCGTTCCTCAATGGAGCCTTTGATTGAAATTGAGGTGGAGTCACCAGGTGGATGCCTAGACTTTGAAGTGCTTGATCTCTGTCCACCATCAGAGACCAGAACTAAGCATGACAAGCTCTAAAGAATAGGATCACTTTCTCCAGTAAGCGGGGTTTACAAAAATGAACAAAGCACTTGAATCCCCAGTGGAGAACACAGGTACAGGTCGACCGAGGCTTTCATCAGTCGGTTTCTTCCTCTGTAGAGCTGCAGACTGGTTTAATTAATTTATCTGAGGAAATTCCCCAGCGGAGTCGCCATTATGTTATCACTCAGGTTGTCCCTAGGCTTCTTATAGCGATACGGCCGAGGTAACCACAAACCAATATTTGGATTGCAGGTTCTAGCCCACCTGCAATCAGAGAGGGCTCTATCTTTATGATTCAACTTTTGTTGATGATTTTAGGCTAGCTTTATGGCTTCAAGGGAGTTTTGTTTGTGATTGGATGGAAGGTAGGATTCTCAAACAAAGAGGCAAGGTAAGGTGTGATAAGTTTCGAACCATTGGGCATGGAGTCACAGATTGAGGCTTGCTATTGCGTTTTCTTGGTCACAGGGAATTATGGAGCGGGATACACACACAGGATACAATTATCAATCTACTGAAAGTACGGAATGAAAATCAGGGATGAAAGGCAAAGGAGAATCATTTCATCATGATGAAAAAGGGGAGAAATGGATGAATGGGATCCAGGAGCAGTTAAGAATTCCTAAACATGCATTCATATGTGAAAGAAAAAACGTAAACAAGATCATTTAAGTATACATGGTCATAGCTATTTCTGAAGAAAACATCGAAAAATGCAGAAATTGAACTTAAGGTGTAGTGAAACAAATCTTAAGCTATTCTTTTTTCCTGCAATTTAGAAGGCGGAACGATGGTTAAAAATATAAAAGTTAACAGAGGAGAGAAACACTTATTGAATCATGTAGAAGCACAAGAATTCCATAATCATTCCTTGGCCAAGAGAAAACATCAAGTAGTTTCGCAATCCATGCTTTCTGCAATCTTTGATTATAGAAAATATGACAGTTACAGTGCGGGTCTCTGCTCGGAGAAAATGCTGGGAAGGAAACTAACAACCTACTACCAACCAACCTCACAACATTGTTTAGGGTGGTATTTATAAGCAAAATATCGGAAAGACATTCATTACAACTAACCTGAACAGGTCTGCTAGAAAACTTTTCAAAAATCTAAGTGTTGCTGGAATTAAATGCAAGTAAATCGTTTTGGCTGCGCTAGGGGCAGCTGAATAAGAAAAGGTGACAGTGTGGCCCTTGGAGGCTAGATGCGGTGCTGCTGGAATGATTGCGCTTTGGGAACTGTAATTCTGCTCTGGTGTAAGTTAAATGTGCAATAATTATGATTTGAGGGCTTCGACTGGCTTCACCCTCTTTCTTTGAATCTGTTGGAAGGTATTAAATGTTCTCCTGCTTCGGGCCGCTGCTCAAGATTTTCACTGATACTCTTTTCCGCTACATTGATGGCTTTCACCGTCTACTGATACTCTTTGACACGCTTGATGCCTGATGATTTGATCTGATACACTTTGAACTCTGTCATTGATCTGCTGTTGTCTTTAAACCGGATCTCTTTGGCACGATCGGGTGATTTTTGGGCTTTTTCGACACACAACGGGCTAAGGAATCAAAATATTCCCCGAAGATTCCTCGAAACGGCCTATTTCCCATAGTGATGCGCAATTAGCGCCTCGCGCTAATCGCGCATCGAAAACTGCCTCTGTTTCTTGTTTTGGAGCTCCGAAGTGCGATTTTTCTTCCTGTGCGAAGTTTCGGCTTTCTGGCTGCCGACGTCAGCATGACGTCAGCTGTATGGCGGATGACGTCAGCTGTGGTGGGTCCCTGGTACAGAATGACATGGCGAGGTGCTGATACTGAAGGCGATGCGATGAACTAGCTCCGACGTGATCGCGATATCGCATCGGCGGTGAACGGAGGGTGTTTGAGTTGGACATTTGGCGCTTGCGACCACCAACCGCCGATATCGCGATATGGCGTCGAGTGGTGACGGATGGGCCATAACTTGCATGGAGAGGAAACTGCGATCTTGCGATGCGATCTAGCTTTTAAGGGTCTGCGGAGTGTAAGTTTTAGGCGGAAAGAGTAAGTAAGTGGGTGTGAAGGGCATTTGAGGTTTCGGAAGGGGTCCGATGACCTCAGAGGGGTTTTATACTCTGGAAGGAGTCCATTGTATCTGGAAGATGGTTTGAAGGTTGAGTGTTCTTGCTAAGTTTCAGGTAAACTGAGCAATTCCCGGGGGGTAATTATGGTTATTTTTCAACCAAGGGGAGGGATAATACATAGGGGAAGATTTACTTAATATTAGTAGGGGGACGGGAACAATAGGGAGTTAAATAATAATGTTAGTGGTTAATATGGAGGTGGTAAGAAAGCGCTAAGTTCAGGAGACCTTAGACTGTTACAAGGGGGTAGAACCATTCTTTAGAGAAAGTATGGAACAACTTTGAGTAAAGGAGGTCTTTACTTGAGTTACTGTTATGAAAATGATGAAACTTAAGGGGTATCAAGCAGATCTTGACCTCTTTTGGGGAAGTTAGTTAATGATTGGGGAAAGCGGAGAAGGGGAGTTAGTTATACCTCTTTTGAGTTTCTCGCATAGAACTGCCTGCTGATTGTATCCTGAGTGAGATGACACCTAAAAATCTGGAACGGATCAGCAATTGGGATTCGGCAACCTCAGAACTACCTACCCAACCTACTTACCTAGCATTTGTTCTTCTTTTGATTTGGGTGCACTTAGACTTGCAAACCCATCATTCATTTTTCTTTTGATGCTTTCCTGTCTACATACTACCCTTATTTCTTCCAAGGGCCCAGATTAAGCTATTGGGCTCCTCTGCTTCTCTACCTATCTAAGAATCTGCCAAGATTAAGCTGTTTGGACAGATTTACATTCTCTATATTCTAAAACAGGAAATTTGGACCTAGGGAGACCAAGATTAAGCTGTTTGGACCTCCCTTTAACTGAAAATTGGCGATACTGGGATAACTCTTTCAAAAATTTGGAAGGAAATTGAATGAACTTGGAGTAGCCTTCTTTGCTTGGAGACTGTTAAGCAAATATGGAGCATTGCAGCATGCAAAGTACGACATATTTGGCCTGTAAAAATGTCAATCATGAAATATGAACAACCTGCTGCAGCAGGAAGCTAACAGAATGCGCGTTCTACATTGGAACCCTAGCTCATTAGGGTTTGGTGGAATGTATGAGAAAGACCCTTATATTGTGTTAGAATTGATTTACTTGGTATGTGTGTGTTTTCTGATAAAACCCTATTATAATCAATATGTTTGTGTGTCTAACTCTTATTGATATTTGTGAAGTTGGGTTTGACTATCTCATGATATGAAATGTATTTGAATGGTGATGAAATCTAGGCATATAGAGATATGTCCTTTTGGTTGAATCCCTAGCTTGGTCTATGTCATATGTATTAATGTTATTTGACATATGATATGTCTATGTATGGTTATGAATTCCTAGATATGTTTGCTAACCTAGTCATTGATGGTCATGAGTCTTAGGATTTAATGAAAGTCCTTGTCTGAGATTCTAGGAGGATCATGTCTAGAAATCTAGGGTGTTTTAGTTAAACCCTAGTGAAGTTAAAATTGTCTAGTATGTGTAATATAACAATTAAAAGTCTATTAGATGATTGTTGCAATGAAAATCTATGGTGTAGTAGTTAAATCCTAGTAGTGACATTGTCTGGTATGAAATGTAACAATCCAATATTTATGTATATAATGGTTGTTGAGATTGGAAATCTAAGGTTTAGGAATTAAACCTTAGTCAAAGTAAAATCTCTGGAATATGATGATTTGAGATTTGCATAAGATTGTTGAATTTGTGAAAATGGAATTCTATGGTTTTGGAGTCGAACCTTAGTTGAAGTAGAAAACTTTGATGAATGTTGACTATATGATACTTTGAGATTTGTGAAGAAATTGTTGAAATTTGAATTTTTTGGTTGATTATGATGATTGCTCGGAAATCTAGGGTTTTCAAATAACCTTAGTAGTAGTTGGTCATGTTAGTGACTTATTGATGTTTGATTGAAAATCTAGGGCTTTAGAACTAGCCCTAGTGGAAGCTAGTCAGGTTCATGACTAAGCTGTGATTGACTCTGATTGATTCTTTTGTATGAAATCTAGGATTTGTATGAATCCCTAGTGAGAAGTCTAACACATGTATTTTGAAAGGTTGTTAGACGATTTGTGGATCCATATTTATGAATGGTTTCTAGGGGTTTTTATATGTTGTATTAAGGTATGAAATACCTTTCTAAGACATATTGAAACCCTAGATGGAATAAGTGTTGTTATGAAGTAGTCTAGGGTGTATGACAAAGTCCTTAGCAATATGTTGAAGAGTATATGTTTCTTGTTTATAATTAATTATGGGTATCTGATATGAATAAAGTTGAAATGCTTCCATTTTTTGATATGGCTAACATCATGTTTATATAGTTTTGGTTGTACTTTCTATCGAATTTTCACATGTACAAAATCTTCAAGTATGTGAAGATGCTCGATGTGATAAGCAAGTTGTGTTGGTAAAAAATCTTCAACTTGGTGAATATGCTCGATATAAAAATCATGATGAGGTTGATGATAACTCTGATGAAATGGTTGGAGGCCACGGAAAGATTCTTCTATATTGAAAAGAGGAATTTTATCTCCCGGAGGAAACATGAATAAAAGAGATCTCCCTAAGATTAATAGGGAGTCTGGATAAAGAGGTACTTCCTGATTGAGAGGGAGTGTCATATATGGTTATTAGCTTCATGTTCAATGCACTAGACTTGGACTATCAGTCGTAAGTCTAAGTTAAGTCCATGAAAAAGAAACGGAAATCGGAGAATGCATTTTGAAGTGCCATTGAAAGAAGGAAAGAAAGATCTGACTGAATAATATGTTGATGCATATGAAGTAGAGAGACAAATGTATGAATGAGGAATCTTTTGTCAAAGATTTGGTTGATAGTCCGATCATGGAAATTTGAGAAGCAACATCTGTTGCCTGGAAGACCCCAGAGGTTTGTATTTGGTTATGTACATGCAAAAGTATAATATTGATTGGGGTTGTGTTTGTACATATGAATCTCTCGAAGGAAAGCATGCTGGTTACCAATCAGTTTGATTGGTAGAGATTAGTCATTCTTGATCTGCTGGATCAAGGGGTGTTGAAGCTTTTTGAGAGAATCATTGCCTCAGAGAACATCTGGCTGACACATTGTGTTAATGTCTATAATTTGGAAAGGTGGTGTTGATCATTGACCTTTTTTTTCGATACACACCTAGATTTTTGGGTTGATGGTTAGAAAGTATGCTTGATGGTACCTAGAGGGACTGAAAGCTTGAGTCCAGCTTAGTCCCACCTGGATAGATTTCCCTGGTCAAGAGTCTAGTCCATGGCATTGTGGTTCCTACACTACTGAGTGAATGGTTGGATAGATTTCCCTGGTCAGGAATCTAGTCCATGGCATTGTGGTGCCTAAATTGATTGACTGTTTGAATAGTTTCCTTGGTCATGAAGCAAGTCCATGGCATTGCGGTGCCTAAAGTTCTTCATGGTTCATATAGTTTGAGATCTTCCATTGTATATGTAAATTATGAATACCTCCCTAGTTAAGAGGGATTGTTGGAAAAAGTAACTATGTTCAGTCTTCAATAATGTACTTGAGTCATTATGTAATCTACTTGTCAAAATAATAAAGAAAAAAATTATTATTATTATTGTTGTGGCTTATTAAAGTATGGGTTTCAGGTTTGGGTCACCATGTTTTAGGTCAAAGTCCCCATTGAGGATTTATGGGAATTATTTTAAGTCTATACAATTATTGTACATTTAAAGAGACCCTTCTTGGGATTTTGAATCATGTAAAAAGGTTAAGTATTGAGTCAAATATGAATTATGTATCCTCCACACCATGTTGGCCTAAGAGAAGATCAGGTCAGCCTAAGGACCCATTCAACCCCACAAGAAGCCAATAAAAGGAATGACTTTGAATTAATTTGGAGCATCACTTCCCATTCTCTCTCTACGGGGAAGAAGTGTGAAAATCTATATTCTAGGAAGAAATGCGAAGTAGGAAGTTGGGAAATTCTATTATCGGGAAGCCAAAGTGAATGCGAGTTTGGGGGAGTATAAGGAGTCAAGGAAAATCAAAATTTTGGTGGTGGTATCTCTCTATTTCATGTTATGGATTAGGAGAATGAAGTCTTCCAAGTTGGACTGTTGCCGGAAGATGTTAGCTATTGCATGTTGCTACATAGTCAAAGTTGTTAGGAAGAGGTCAATCTTCTGGAGGCTGCCTTAGCATGGAGGGAAGGTATGGTCTTGGTCTAGGGTGAAAAGTTTCAAAGAATACTATTGAAAGGAAGAATTACTTTGACTGAATTTTCCCTTCGAAAGGGGTTTTTCTTTGGTATGTGCCTACATCTTGTGTCCATTGTTTTATGTGCTGCCGATTTTGGTAATTTCTTGATGAAGTAAAGAAAGAAGATATAAAGAATCGTAACAATAAGAAACATCACAAGTAATTATCAAGATCAAGAAAATATTTACTGCCTTTATTTTGTCCTTTGAGTTAAATCTCAACCTTTAATTTGTGACTCTTATTAAGAATATTTTAGAATATTCTATCAAGGTTAAGTCCATACCATTTACCTAATAATTATTGATAATTAAATTAAAATTATAAAAACCCGATTCCAAAATAGATATGCTTATTGACATAATAAAAAAAAAATGTCCTTAATTGATTTATTTTTAGTACTCTTTTTTAATTATGTTGATAGACATGACTATTTTGGAATACACCTTCCATGATTTTAATTTAATTATCAATACTTTTTAGTTGGATAGTAAGGATTTAACCTCCATGAAAACTTTTAAAATATTCTTAGTAGTAGTCACAATTCAAAGATTGAGCTTTATCTCCCTAATCGAGGCGTGTACTAGATCCTCGGCGCAATCACCTCAATTAAATGATGGGTACCTCAAAGGACAAACCCACCACCTTCCACATTTGTGGCAATGCTGGCAGGGTTGCCTCATGCAGGAGGGGAGGTAATAAAAATGTGGTTGGTAGTAGGGGGAGCCATTCAAGGCATAGGCATATGGTTGATTGCATGCAATAGTTTGGAGGTCAGTCACTAGTCCTGGATCAAAGGAAGTTGGTGAACGATGTTAGTTGTTATGGAGAAATATTGGCACTGGTGTGCCTTCATCCTCCCTTAGCACTGGATATTTGGTGTGTAGTATGTTTCCTTTCCTTTTCATCCATTAAGAGAGTCTTCTGGATAAACTAATTGGGTTAGCCTGGTCTGAAGTCGTGGGGATTAGAGGGTCTATGTCCTGTCTTGATAATGCATGCATCGGTTTGATGGTTAAATTATGCTAATTTGATTGGGCATGCTCCTGTATCTACCATGTTTGGCATCTTGTTGTCCTGAAGGGGATTAATTGTAGCCTATTACCTATCTTTTTTCTCCATGAAGAGAGTCTTATAGATAAAATAATTGGATCGGTCGAGTTTGAAGTTGTGGGGATTCGAGGGCTTATGTTTTGTCTTGATAATGCATGTGTTAGTTCAAGGGTTAAATTATGGTAATTGGATTGGGCATGTTCCCATGCCTGTTATGTTTGGCCTCTTTGCAGTATAGAACCCATGGCTTCATATATGTACATAGTTGACCTAGCTAGGCTCTGGGGTAGTATTGTGAAGTCTCGGGCCTATGGCTGCTTGAATTCTGGGTTGAGTCAAGACGGGTGTGTGCTGGGTAAACTAGTGTGGGGGATCTATGCTGCTACTAAGACACCCTGGCTACCCAGTGGGAGCAAACCCTTGGGCCATTTCCATGTGAGTTGGTTTGTGTTAACTCAGCCCCTCAAGGATGAAGGTAAGAGTGGACATTAGGACCTTAGGGTTTTCATCAAAAGGTTGGTTTCTAATTACTAGTCTCGGTGTAAGGGATGTAACCCTTACCTGTTTTGGGGAACAATGTTAAAATTTTTTGTGAAGAAAGGAAGGCCGACAAGACCCATGTTCTAGTTTTACGGGTGCCTGTTGGCCTCTGGAAAAGTGAGCAGGTAGGTAATAGGACTCGTAAGCTGGGTTGTTGTGGTTTTATACCACCCGCGGGTCCTCAATGAGACATTTCTTTAGGATGCAAGATGACAACCATGGCTCATGCAGTGACTCGAACCCGAAGCCCTACCCCACGAGGCCATGGCAGGAAGAACAAAGGAAAACAGGAAGAGGGATAATCCAGTGCACCTAGAGGAAAACTAAGAAGCAGAAAGCCTAATGTGAGCATCATCAATGATGTTGTGGAAGCCTACCATGAAGGCACAACTAAGGGAATTCGGTAATTGATTGAGGAATGGGAGGCGGATTCGAACCGCTAGGTAGGTTCAATGGAAATTGATTTTGATGATTGGTGGATCTTGGTGCCCAATCTTGGGCATAAACGAGGTCAAGTAATCCAGTTTAAACACACTATATTTCTTTACTGGTCTATGAAATGGATTCTTGGCAGGGCCCTGGAACAAATAGTTTTGAACATGGCCACCGCAATGCAGGCTTTCCCAAACTACAAGCAAGACTTTCAACAACTCTAGTTCCAAATGCAAAAGTAGGATGGGTGCCTCTGGCGCATAGAAAACTACCTACCTTGCATCCCCTCTTCGACAGAACTCGGGGTCTAATGAAAAAGAATCAACACCAATGGAATCCTCTTCAGTTGAGGAAGTAGATTAGTTATTATGATGTCTCTTTCTATAGTTTTTTTATGCGAATAGCTTTTATTTTTCAATGTATAGACAATTATGCTAGTAGGCAAGTAGATGGTAGGATAAGTATAGACATATAGTCATATATTTCATTGTTAGAAATACTTAAGATATATTACGTGGTTAGAAAGACTTAAGACTTATCATTTTTGGATGCCATACCATGCCGTTAGGTGGCCAATAGACTTGGTTTCGCAGAGGGAAAGTTGAGGCCACCTAACTATTTTTAAAAATAGTTGTAACTTGCTGTTAAATTAATAGAAAAAAGAGGTACTACCAAGCTTAACAAAACAAAATGAGCTTTATCTATCAAAATGTTATGCCTATATTGTTCTTTTAATTAAAAAAGAATTCATATGAACATGAGTTGTGTTTTTAGGGAATGTGGTATTAATAATCCATAGCTTGAGGCCACGGTATTGTAACGAAACCTGTTTGCATGTTACTTATCTCCATGGCAAAGTGGAATTGAATATTAATGTTTAAGGATTTTTTTATCTATTTATATATATATATATATAGATAGATAGATAGATAGATAGATAGATAGTTATCTTTTATTTTTTAAATCTTGGCAAAATGTGAGATGTATTATGAGGTAAGTGGTTTGATACCTATCAATGTTTACCTTCCATTTAATTTATATCATTTTTTTTTTCGATCAAACCCTTACAAGTACAAGTACATACATAGTTTCATTAGTTTTTCCTACCTCATTCCGATTGGATTTGTTGGCGAGGAGAGTTGGAATATAGAGCAACAAATTTACCAGTTTACATCTTATTTCTAGAGGGCTATGAAGCCATATTAACCAAAAAATTGGAAAAATAAGCAAACAACCTATAAAAGGAATTTCAAGGTGGCGGACGCGAATGATGCATGTTTACTGCAACTAGCTGACCTTACTGCTCATGATGGAAGTCTGTGTTCCAATCAGGACTCCAGTTCTTGTAGGCATTCATTTGTTCGTCGTTGGCTTCTGTGAACATTCCCCAGTTGTTCCATAATTTCATATTTAGAGAACTGAATGTTATTCAAGTATGTCACCATTTCATTGCGATCCTTGTGCCTATGATCATGAAGGATATCTAGGTTGGCCTAGATTCTTTGCAATGGAGAAACAATCGATTCCATGGAGGGAGCCTATACCACACAACCGAGAGAAGGAATAGGGGTTTTTGTTATCTCCTCTTCTCTATCCAGACTGGCTAATCATTCCTCGATGGAGGAAGAGGCTTTGCTAGCACCAACAATGGGGTGCCCATGATGTACTCCTCCTCTGCGGGGTCATCCTCTCTACCATAACATAACTACATAAAATGGTAATTCCTCGAATCGAGTAGGACTCCAGACCAACTGACTTGCCCAACCACCACTATACAACAAAATCCTAATTCCCCACCGCAAGACACCACAACGATCGGGAGGAAAATACTAGATCCACCGTCCCAGAACCAGACACCCCCAGACTCCCCAACATGACAAGGGTAAACTAACTCTAAGAGTGGATGCAGACCCCTGACAATAAAACTACATATTTTGGATAACAACACCAAGATCCTCCCAGACCACCCGGAACCAACCCAACTAGTGGTTCGATCTTTATGAACTATGGGTACATACTCCCAGCTGCAACCTAGAACTTGCCCAACCATGACCCCAAGACAAGCAAGGGCCCCAAGACACAAGGAGAGGACATAATTGACCCTAAATCTGGAAATGAAAACCCAAGTTACTCTTCTTAGGGGCCTTAGGAACCTATTTAAGGACGGTAGCAACCTCTTTACCTCAGGACCCCTCTAACACAACAAAATAATTATGTGCTCTTAAGCCAAAGATGAACCAGACATGCTACCTTATCTCCAGGGTGGCATCTACACCACAACTACCAATAAGAGAATGAGGCACTAACAAAAAGATCTAGCTTAGGAGGAAACACCTTACCCACACTCACAGACCCGGGTGATGCCATCAACTCTGCAAGAGGGATACCAACTAAAGGAGGGGCAATCATGCGAAAGGAAGCCTACCACCCATCGAAGCATAAATACCAAAACCTCCTCTCCTGGGTCCCAAATGAAATTTTACGCACAATACCATTCATAGGGTAAACTTCAAAGGTTACCTCCTCGCCTCCCTGGTCATTTGAATTTCATCATAGGACTAAACTGCTACCGTAATCATCACCAGAGTACACAACTCCCCTTCTCATTTCCCTCCACAATCGAACAAAATCATTCCTAGACCAAAGAATAATAGATATCAAAACATTCTCTAGAAGCATCTTACATCATGCAGAGTGCCCACCACCTTCCCGCTTTACCAATTACATGGGGAACATATGGCTGGGGATAGGAATCTTGAAACCTCCTCGTCTAAGGTATAGTCACCCCCATCGGGGGAATTTGATTTATATAGTTTCTTTAGTCTTTAACACATAGGGGCTTGACTGACAAAGAAATACTATACCATGTGCTTTCATATTGGGGCATAAAAAATGAGGAAAAAATGCAATAATATATTGAGCATATAATAAGGGATAAAGCATTTTTATATGTTTTATAGAAATATGTGCATTATAAGGTATTGTTTATAGAATACATTTGCCACGCGAAGTAAAAAAACAAGCAAGCTAGAGAAATAAAGGTTCAGGAGTATTGTGGGAGTATTGAGAGTGAGAGGAAAAAGGAAAACACTATGGTAATATTAGGTCCATAGTAGCATAATATTCAAGCCTATGGCCCTAGTATTGATATGCAATTTATGGTCATGTTAAATTCTTCAACTAAAAGTGACATTCTCCTTTATCTTTAATTTTCATCCTTTTACTTAAATTTTTAACATTATCATGAAATGACTCGAGATGTTTGAGAGTGGTTCCAACCTCATTGGATTTCGTATGGAGAAAGTAGATTTTTAGATCTCACTCAAAATCTAGTAGACTTATTAGTTTTTTCGGGATTTCAGGATTGGGGGAATTGCAATGTTTCCATTTGATTTTGTAATGTACTAGGTATGGAAATTATTTTTAATCAATAACACCAAACCCTCTATATACCTTGATGGTAGTGAAATTAGCTGTCGAACTCCTCTATCATGACCCTACTAAAAATGTACCCATCACTTAAACAAAATCTTGACTTGACATGCTACGTTTTCTATCTTATGTTAATTCTTAGAGGGTGATATTAATGACAAAGATCCAAAGATAGGCAACAATTTTAATGATATGAGGGTATTTGTTGTAGCATGATATTTTTGGATGCTAGATGCCAACCAGAGCTTATTTGTTGATGTATTTTCGGTTCAGGGATGGATTGCACTCAATGTTACTTTGGTTATGTGCACCCTTACATCCTATATAAATGAGAACTTGTAATTTGTGGACATGCGGTTGATGAAGATTGTAACTGCGAGATGAATGATGTTATATGCTTTAATCCATGGTTTTATGTTTTTTAATCACAAGTTGATCAGTGTACATGCTTTTTTTGACATATATGCATCAATATATATATATAATAATACAAAATTCACTCCCAAAATCATTCTCGAAATGGGAGATTTTGAAATTGTCATTCCCCACTCGTGCTTCCAATCCCACTCCCAAGAAGCCTTTCTCTAGAACATACATGCATCACATTACTAATACCTCTATGATATATGTCTAATGCATGTGTTAATATTTTTTACCTATTGCTCAGCTAGTAATCCAACCAATAATGGGGTAGTAGAGAAGACAATAGATATGGCACCATCATCCTTTCCTTACATCAGTGATGAACATGTTGAATGAAAGAGAAGGAGACAATGATAAAAATTATTGCTTGTGTAACAACCCATGATTGAATTTCCATGTAAAAAGATATAATACCAAGGTCATGGGACATGTACTCTGAGCTAAATGTTGGGTAAAACATCCTAGTGGGTGCTCATTTGGTTTATTATGGCTAAGGGGAAATTTGCAAAGGCAATGAAAAAGGCTTTGAATATGAAAGAGGCATTAATTGACATTTTATTTATGAAAATAATGGAAATAGGAGAAAAGGAAGGTGAAATGTCATAGGTTGCATGTGAGCAGGAAATTGAAGGAAAAATAATGGAAATTGAAGAAAATAGAGGCCTCATTAATACATATGCTTGTGAGGATCAGCTCATGGATTTTGTTAATTTAACCTTCTGTCAGTTTTAGATTGGAGCTCTCTCTCTATTATCTCTCTCTCTCTCATACTCTTGCACACTTAGAGCATTCAAAAAGGAAGGCAAAGGAAGGGCAAGAAAGAAAATGGGAAGTAAATATAAAGAAAGGAAGAGTTGGATAAAGCAGTTACGACATGATTACTTGCAGGTATCAAGTTGCATGTATGATTTACTTGCTAGTTTTTCATGATCTTACCCTTAGGTCTAGTGCATGTAAGAGTATATGCTAGTTGATTAGTGTGGTCATATGCATGTGTCAAATAGTCATGAATGATAGTAACTTGTTTTCATATGCACTGGAATCATATGTATGATGATTATGGTCATTGCAACTAAGATCTTGATGTTATATGTATTCTGCTAGTCTGGATTGGCTTGTCCAAATGGTCATGGTCATGATATTCAAGCATGAGTTGATATATTTATGATATTGTGTCGTATTAATCTAGATTGATTTGAGTAGATGTGATAACATCCCCTGACATACATTGAGGTATGAGTTAATTATGTCATCTATTTGGTTCTAACATGGTATGTTACATATTGTCTGAATGTTTGATTAATTGCATGATATGAGTATGTGTCTATAAGATTGCATGAAGGAATGATATCATATTATTATAGTTGTACTAACACAATATGTTCTTAGACAACTGATATATACTTGAGTGTAAGTGGGTGCTAATTGTAGTATTATGACTTATGGCTATGAGTTGATTATGACATGGTTTTTAGTCTTTGTAAAGGTTGATTTCAAATTTATAGACATGACGTCTTGATCTTTGGAACATGTGACTGACATGTGTGAACATATGTAGGGAAACATGCTTAGTATTAGCGTGACAAGGTAATAGTTGATTTTTTTATATGACTAATAACTGGGTGATGTGATAGTACATAATAAGACTCAATTGTAGCAAGGCAAAAGGTAAAAGAAAGAAATTGGGTGAGAATTACTTTGGCTATGTTTGGAAACCACGATTCCAAATCAATGAGTGATTTGCATGAATACAAAAATTCTTCTTAACCTTCATTTTGTTTGACATTATATGCATATGTGCTATATTCATGAACATGTATTTGGCAGGTGTCTTAGCTAGTTTCTAGTTGTAGTTGGATCCGTTAAGGGAATTGGAGTCCCTTGAGAGATGGCATGGATGTGTTCAATTACAAGTTAGCATGTTTCACATAACAAGGTAATATAACTAGTATATTGTTATGTTTAAATACACACTCACAATTGTGTGTTTATGGTTGTACAATGCAGGGATTTACATGGCAAAAGAGATTGCCATGTAATCTTGAAGAAGGATTGGGTTGAGCCTTCCCTTGGAAGCATTGGGAACCCATGGGGATTGAGTCATGGTGTTTGTTGGGAATTTTGTTCTTTTGGTCTTTTGTGATTTGTTTGTGCTTGATTTATAATTTTTTTTATGTCTAGTGTATGGCCATACCACTTTTTTTTTGTTTTCATATTGCTATTGGTTTTTCCATGGTTTTCTTCTGGTTTGTTTCTTTTTCTTACTATTTTGTGGAATCTATGATTAAAAACAAAATTATCTTCCCTAGGAATGGTGGACTGACCTAAAACAACAGAAAGACAAAGAGACTAATGTTATCCTTAAAGAAAATAGATAACGGGATGAAGCTTACCTGGAATCTGTCATATTCTTCATTCCTTCCTTGGCTTGAATGCTCCAATCCTAGATCTGATCACTATTATTAGAACCTGCACAGTCAGATAACACAAGCCAATGGTCCACATAATCTATGCAGTATCATCTAATCACTTTATTCAATCGATCAACATGGTATTGAAATATATGAAACCATAACATCATATATAGGAAAACAAAGAACTCTTTGCAGTAATAGAAATGTAGTGGTTTACAGCCAAAAATATGTTTTGATCTTGTAGAAGAGCTACTCCAAGTTAACTTGTCAACTGGAGTGAGGGAGTGTTGGTCAATACGAAAGAAAATTTTCCTAAAGCAAGAGAGGGAAATTTGAAAAACTTTGGATATAGCTCTATCTTGGTCTCTTATTCCCTAGAACAGATTCCATTACTACAACCTCAATAGATTACACTTGAGCCCATTGATCTGAGGGTACCATGGATGAGGAGGTGGATAGATCATATTTCATGACATACAATTTCTTCTACGATCAATTTCTCACCAACCTTATTTGGGTGGCTGCACAGACAATTCATTATGGTCAATGATTATCTGTACAAAGGGATGGATTTTTGCAACAAACTTGAGCTCGTTCTTCCTGAGGGTGAGCGATGAGATGTTATAGGTAAGATATTTCGACCATTTGATTTTTGAAAGTTTTTAAAAAAATTATTTTTTTTTATGTTTTTGAGACTTAAACTATTGATTTGTTCATTTATATATTGGTCTTGTTCGTCTGATAGGTTCTTCATATCTCCGTCTTACAGGAGAACAAACACATGTAGTAATAGAACCAAAACATTTTGCTGCAGTAGGACAGGATGCACTATGAGATCTTAATGTAGCTGAGATCCTAACAAAGGTGGAGCGCCACATGAAGGGGTTGACACACGGGATAGATGAGATCATGATCAACCAAATTCTGATGTGACTTCAACAACACACTATTGGAGTGCCTAGCCATATTGGTTAGTTACTGTGCAAGATATCTCATTCTATGGCTTGTTATCATGATCACTTTTGATTAGTCTACTTAGATATTTGCATGTTGTTTTTTATATGGTTTGTATGGCCATATGTGTCTCAGGCAAAAATTTCGTAAAACCAAACTTTATATATATATATATATATCTCATTTGTGTTTCTGAGTCCCTATTGTGCTTTCAATGATGTGATGTGTATTGAAACTTATTTACATTTCGTTGCATCTGTCTATCTAAATCATGATTAGCAAGTGCATCTATTATTGTGTTTATATTTCTAGAAATGTGTTCATATTGTATAAAATAAAAATGTCTTTCTACAAGGTGAACCCTTAAAAACATATGCAAGATGGTAGGACTTCTAATTGAATAAACATTAGCAAGTTGTAGTACCACAAGCTATGAGTCAAGTCTAATGACTAATCAACAGATACCATGTGAAATAGCATCAGATAGTAGCTCAACCATTGTGCTATACTCAACGATGTTGTTGGTAGAGCGACCAATAAAAATCTCGTGTATACTTACTAACTCGCCATTTGGAGGAAATATATCCCACATTGCAGAGAATAGGTTATGAGTACTATGACTAGCACCATTAGGATAACCAAAATACGGTTCAAGGGATGTCAACATCTGCAAACTAAACATAAAATAGATCAACATACACCTTAGGAAACTCTAAATAGACACACCTGCAAACACACTCAACACACCTATAGACAATATGTACATTGTTACTACACATGAAATCAAGCATATTATTTATTTAAGTACAACCCATTCCTAGGTTGCGCTAGTGGAATTCCATCAAAATCAACTAACTCATAGGCCCCTTTTTTAAGAACACACTTGACAATATATGGACTTGACCATATAGGTTGGAACTTTCCTGATCCTAGCTTATCAAATTCTTGGTCATATAAAAGAACAAGGTCTCCTTTTGAGAAGACACAAAGCTTGACACCTTTATTGTATTGCGCCTTGATATTTCTTTTATAAGATTGATTAGCTATAGTGGCATCATGTCGTGTCTCATCTAATAGGGTCAAATGTAAAAGACATTCCTCTTCTACAAAAGTGGCAAGAAGAAGTTCAACAACTAGTTTCAGCGACAAAATCTCACATTCGATTGGTATAATTGCTTCCAAAACATAAAACCACTGAAAGGGTGTAAATTTGGTAGCATTCGTTACTAAAGTTCGGTATGCCCACAAGGAAGAATAAAGGAGAACCTACCATACGTTGAAGGATAGTTTTGAGAACTTCATTGATAGCCTCAACCTATCCATTAGCTTGAGGATAGTAGGGAGTGGAAATTTCATGGGAAAGTATCAACTTAGCAATTTGTTAAGTTATCATATGATTCTAGAAATGTTTTTGTGATCCATAACAATGGCCTGTGGAACACCAAACTATGTGATGACATGAATGAAAAAGAAATATGCAGTTGTTTTGCGAGTGTTGTTAAATGTAGGCATCACTTTGGTCCATTTAGTAAAATAATTTATTGCGACGATCATATAACCATTCCCCTTATCCGAGTGAGGATTACATGTCATCAAGTTGACACCCGATTTTACAAAAATTTTGATGGAGATAACTAGATGGAATGGAGCGAGTGGAGCATGGGTCTTACAATCATAAATTTGGCATGCATGAAACTTCTGAAGAGCAAGAATACAGTCTCGAAAAATGGTAGGCAAAAAGTAACCAACACGTAAGATCTTCTGCATGGTACCATAACTAGATAAATGATCGTCACATGCCCCAAAGTGGAATTTATTAAGGACTTTCTTGGCCTCCTAATGTGTGAGTCACCTTTGTAAAATTGTATTAATACCGTGTCAATAAAGAGTGTCACCAATGATGATGTAATTCTTGTCTTGGTATCGAATACATCGCTACTTGGAGAGAGAGGTATCAAACCAAAAATTATGGGTCTAGAGATAAATCAGAATGTCTCCATACCACGGGTTGGATGAAGAAATAAAAAACAACGACTTGTTAGGGATAGAATCATCAAATTTCAATTTAGAATCAGGGTAAGGAAATTAACACATAAGCTCAATGAAAACCAAGGATTTCTTGACTTGGATTTGATGAACTCTAGGTCAAACTCTTGAAGGATGACGATCCATTTAGAGTATTTCCCCCCTAGAAATTGACATGAGAAAACACATGTCATAGGGTTGTAGTCTGAAAAAACTGTAGTTTTACGGAGCAAGATGTAATGGAAGAACCTTTGAATGAATTGAATGGTCGCCAAATCCAACTTTTCTACATGGGTATACCTGACCTTGGTATCATTGAGATTCCAAATCAAATAATATATGGGATGTTTTGTCCCTACATCATCTTCTTGGACCAATACTATTTTTATAGTAGAAATGACAACAGTGAGATACAAGAAATAGTCGTGTTGGTAATCAGGGGGCTATAAGAGAGATTCTCGAATCAGTACATCTTTTAGGGAATCAAACGATTTCTCAGTTGTGTTATTCCAATGGAAGGGAACCCCTTTCTTAAGTAGGCGAGTGAATCCTTTGGTCAACTCAACCTAATTAGGGATGAACCTTCGCAGGAATTTAGCTTTCCCTTGAATTCATTGAAGCTGAATGAGTGAAGAAGGTGTAGGAAGGTTAATGATTGCCTGTAATTTCATAGGATCAATACAAATTCCAGTTTTTGAAATAAAAAAAAACCATGAATTCAACCAAAACTAACACAGAAAACAAATTTCTATGGATTTAGTAGAATATTATAGTGTCTACACCGTAAGAAAATGGCCCTAAGATGCATCGAGTGATCAACCTGATAGTTGGAATGAGAAGGAAGATTGTCCAAATAAGGTTGCACGATGTCTTTAATATCATGAAAATTTTAATCCATTTCCCATTGAAATGTGACCCCAACATTATTCTGGCCAAATGGGAGTTTTCAGTAAGAAAATATACCCAAGTGACGGATAAATGTAGTCTTAGGTTGATCCATAGGGAGAATGTTGATTTAATTATATCCAAAGAAATCATCCATGAACGAATAGATTTCATCACCAGCACAATAATCAACAATCTAGTTGATGAATGGGGTCGGGTAATTGTCCTTTAGACATGCATGATTCACATCCCGATAATCGATGCATACACAAATTTTCCATTTTTTCTTCATGATAGGGAAAATATTTGATACCCAATCGGTCCGAGGAATGAGGTAGATGAAATAAATACAAAGGAGTTTTTCAACTTCACTCTTTATCGCAGCAACCTTCTTTGGATGGATTGGATGGAGGCAATGTCAGATTGGTTTAGCATCAGGATACGTTTTAATTTCATACACTACTATATTTGGGTCGATACCTAGAATTTTCTCATAGGTCCAAGCAAATACATCACAAAACCCCTGAAATAGGGCTCTATAGGTCTCAATCTCACATGGAGAGCAAGACACACCATTGTGTATATTTTCAACAATACCCGATTTAACAAATATATTGAGAGTTATTGTCTCTCTGTCATTCGAGAGATTCTTCTCAGAATCAAATTCATGGATAGAAACATAATTCGTAAAAGACTCGACGGCATTAAGTAGATACACATCATTAAATTTATCCTCAATGGAATCTGGTAAGGGGGAACGATAGTGATGACCATCCCATAGTGCATCATCTGACATCATGATCTCCATGATGCTTTCATTAGTAGAGAATACATGAGAGAATGGATCAGAAGAGGCACCATAATCTAATGATCGATCGACCTAATTGATCAAAGAGAAGCTATGAGCCACACAAGTCGAATAGATAGCTTCGTACTCAAGTTCAATAGGGCTAACTGTTGGCATTATGAGACAAGTGTTGTCCTTGATGGCAAATCACTCAGATGATAAATTATAGTGCAGCAAAGTTATTTTCAAGTTACAGAATTTTATGCAGAGAAAAGTTTACTTCATGTAGAGAAAAGTTCACGGAATTTTATGCAAAGAAAAGTTTATTTCATGTAGAGAAACGTTCACGGAATTTTATGCAGAGAAACATTTATTTCATGTGGAGAAAAGTTCACGCACTTTCATGGTTGGTTCATGGTATTAGTCCCACAGTTTTTGATCCTATGGTTTTGGTCCGTGGTATTGGTCCATGATTTGAGGAAGAGCTTGCCTATATAAAGCAAAAGAGATCATTTGGCTTGGGTATGCTTTTGGGTTGAATATCTTAAGATCTGAAATATTTGGTTATTGTTTCAAAAGCGTGATCTATATGAAAGTGAAGTTGAAAGAGAATCTGTGAAGGGTGATCTCTCGAGCGCTGTAGCTGCGGAAGTGCGGAGGCGCCACAGAAGGCGCAGTGCGGAAATGCCACAGAGGCGCCACAGAAGGCGCAGTGCGGAGAAGCCACAGAGGCGCCACAGAAGGCGCAGTGCGGAGGTGCCACAGAAGGCACAGTGCGAAGGCGCCACAGAAGGCACAGTGCAAAGACGCCGCAAAAGGCGTAGTGCAGAGATGCCACAGAGGCGCCACAGAAGGCGTAGCGCGGAGATGCCACAGAGGTGCCACAGAAGGCGCAGTGCGGAGGCGCCATAGGAGATGCCACAGAGGCACCACAGAAGGCGCAGTGCGGAGACACCACAAAGGCGCCACAGAAGGCGCAGTGCGGAGTCGCCACAGAGGCACCACAGAAGGCGCAGTGCGGAGATGCCACAGAGGCGCCATAGAAGGCGCAGTGCGGAGACGCCACAGAAGGCGCAGTGCGGAGACGCCATAGAGGTGCCACAGAAGGCGCAGTGCGGAGGCGCCACAGGAGATGCCACAGAGGCGCCACCGACGGCGCAGTGCGGAGGCGCCACCGAAGGCACAATGCGGAGGCGCCACAGAAGGCGCAGCTGCGGAGGTGCGTGGTGCCACAGAAGGTGAAGTGCGTAGCGACGCAGGCCAGAGAAAAGGAAATTGCGTATCTGTCTTAAGATCTTTTGTTGACTGATTTTTTTTTTGATAAGGTGTTCTGGGTTTAGTTTACTGTTATTGTGGATCTGGTTATCGGGGTGACTTACTGGTACTTGATGATCATTTAATGTTTATGGATCCAGTTTGAAAATTTATGAAAAGTGGTCCTTGAAAGAAAAGAAGTAGGGGGTTGTAGCTCCCTTCCAGGAGAGACTGGAAAACGAGAGAGAGTTGTAGCTCTCTGCAGGTTGCAGCCTGCGTACTGGTAAAGGACTGCACCAGTACAAGACCATTGTAAAAAGGAGTTTCTAATTTGAAAGAAGATAGAGACATATTGCAGCAGGTGGTTTTCACCCACATTGGGTTTCCACCTTATATCTGGTGTTCTTTGATGTGACTGTCTGTTTTTCTTGCTCATTATTTTATGGTACTGATATGCAAAAATAATTCAAAGTGTAAATAAGGAATATTTGTTAAAAGAACTAGATAATACTGATTCACCCCCCCTCTCAGTATTATTTTCAACACATTATTCTCGCTCGGCAAGCGAAATTGTAGGACAGATAAGAGTGCCTTTAACCCCCTAGTCCTGAAAAACTTGGTCATGTGGCGACCATATGACCGTATAGGCGTTGAAATTCAGGGGCTCTGTCTAGCCCATGTTCCTCCCACTCTCTCAGTCATGTGGGTCCACATGAAACTTGGGGTTGGCCCCTGTGGGATGGTCTTCTCTGCTGGCCCTATTCTGCGCACACCTGGTCATGTGGGTTCCCATGGAACTTAAGGCTGGCCCCTTAACCTTCTCCGCTAACGGTTCTCAACCTAGTGGTTAGACTAGTCATAAAGGTGGATTAGTTGTGGTTTTAAAGCCATGGATTCATGGTAGTCATAGTTTGTTAATGGTCATGGGCCCTATTCACATGTCATACCATTGCGGTTTGTAAGGCCCATGGTTATGGTCTATGGCTTTCCGTGTGGCTCAAGTTTGTTGGCGATTGAAGCCATCGTATGGTGATTATGTGGGGTTGGGCTAGGGCCTAGCCCTTGGCCCCCCACTCATGGTTCTGTGGTGCTGGGGTGGCCAAGGGCTAAGACTTAGCTCGGTCCCCTCCCCAAATGAGCCCAACATCAAAATTAAATAATGTTTGCACCCTAAGGTTTAAAAAGTAACATGTTTGGTCGGTTGGTGAAGGTTGTAGTTAGTATGAAGGAGGTCTAGTGTATGACTCCCCAGAGGTGTAATTTGACCTTAACAAAATTTTTAGTGGCCACCGAGGTACAACGTGGAAGCCTCTGGTTGGGCTGCATGGCAGCCTGTGGTTGGTCCACATCAACCACAATCGTCGTCCAATCAAATTCGACCCAGTCAGTGCTGGTATAAAATTACCAAGTGTCACATGGAGAATGGCCCTTGGAGCCCAGTCACCCTGCCAAGTTAGTAGGCCCAATCAGTTGTATAGACTGCTGACTAGGCAACCCTGCGTTACCAAAAACCAAATTTTTACATGTTTCCACAAATGAATAGAACTCATTTCTTGGAGCATACGAAGTTCGTGTTTTGTGAAATAAATTGCACCAGATTTACATCGATGAGATCTATCCAGTCATTCCATTTTCGATCCATTCCGACAAATTTCATTTTTGAGCATATTTTTTATCCAACATATCACTCCTCCCCACTAGAAGATTTTGGACCCCAAAATATCTTTATTACTGAACAATTATATGAGGGTACAATCCCCTCACCCTTCCAGTCTCAACCCATTGGAATTTGCCTAAATTCAACATTTTGAGTTTTTCATGAAAATTGATCATTTTCCTTGATTCTAGAGACCTTGTCTTGCTGTTGTAGATACCATGTTGCTGTAATTTCATAGAATTTGTAGAAAAATAAACTTTCCTTGAAGGAACAAGCATATTTCTTCCTCGGTTGTCAATCAAAGGAAACTTAAACAATTTGAACTTCTTCTCACCTTGAGTATTGTCAACATGACAATGTTTAGCTTGTCTTGCCTTGTACTTGGCTCAACTCTTGACCAAGTGTTTTCACCATTGCCATGAACCATTTTGAAAACCCCACGAAGAACTTGTGGAATCTATGCCTTCTTTGGCAAATTTCTTTGGCACTTTCTCTTTGACCTTTTACTCTTTAGCACCGGCATCTTGTTCCCATTGCTATTCAACAATGATGTATATTGCTGCAATTTTTCCTCATATTGTTTACCTCTTTTGGGAGGCAACATGTTAGAAACCTGAAACAAATTATTACAACCATTAGCAACCTTAACAAAATCAGATTTTTCATTTGACGCATTTCCTTTAAATGCCCCATTCACAACATCTTGATTCTTGAACATTAACAAAGAAATTTTTTGAATTGCATTCATAATTCTGTTCATTTTTTCTAGCATACATAAGAGACAAAATCATCTTCTTACAATGCGCTCTAACTATCTAATCAATTCCATTCTTGAATAAGTGATACTTATTCTCATGGTGATGAAAAATTGATCTCCTGTCATAAAGTTCTAAGCTTCCCAAAACTATACCACATATATCTAATGGCACTACACCAATCTCTACCTCATCTATGAAGTTTGTAGTAAGATTCTATCTACAACAACAAGACAGGGTCTCTAGAATCAAGGAAAAAGATCAGTTTTCATGAAAAGCTAAAATTGTTGAATTCAAGCAAATTCCAATGGGTTGAGACTGAAAGGGTGAGGGGGTTGTACCCTCATCTAATTTTTCAATAATAAAGAACATTTGGGGTCCAAAAGCTTCAAGTGGGGAGGAGTGATTCGTTGGATAAAAAATATGCTAAAAAATGAAAGTTGTTGGAATGGATAAAAAATGGAACGAATGGGTATATCTCGTCGTTATGAATCTGGCGCAATTTATTTCACGAAAAACAAACATCGCATGCTCCCAGAAATGAGTTATGTTCTATAATTGCAACTATTTTCTCCTTTTTGTTTTAAGTTTGTTGAGTCTCATCTCTGGATGAAGTTTCCAACAATGGTCTTCATCATGGATGTCTTTCAAACAATTTTTGCATGTTATTTTTTCTTTTTCCATTTTCATAGAAGCATTCTTCTTCCATTTTCCTTTAAACTTACCCTTTCCTTTTTCTCCAGTTTCAAGGGAACTCTCACTTTTCTCATCTCAAATATTTTTCACTCTTGCTTCTAGATGTGTGGCTTGAACACAAACCTCATCTAAATTTGTGGGATTGAACATGAGAATAATGTGCCTTATATAACTATGTAAACCTCCAATATACTTTAACAAGATGTCTTGAGATGTTAAATCTGCATCCAATATTAGCGCTCTTCTCCTAAACTCTTGAGTATAGTTTTGTACAATTTGTCATTTTAATTGCCTAAAATTCTAGCAATCCATAATAGCCTTCTAGATATAAGCTAATGGATAAAACTGTCTTCGTAATGCAGTAATAAAATCATTCCAAGAGGTTGAGATCTTACCATGATTTTTCATATCCTCTTGTGTTTTGGCTTCCCAACAAATCAGTGTTGCACTCTCCAACCTTAATGAAGCTAACTAAATATTTGTTTCATCATCCTTGATGTTTTGAATCTTGCAATATACTTCAATTTTATGAACCCAATTATCAAGTCTTTCAACATTAACTTCATTGTTATACATAGGCAATTCAAATTTAATATCAAGTTTCAACAAGGGAGTTTTACCATGTTCCTTTGGAGTATGTGAAGTGTTTGTGAAAGGGTTTTTTGTGGAAGAGGATGAAGATGAAGGTGAGGATGGATGTGAAGATGATGGTGGTTTATCTCCATTCCATTTTTTAGGCTTGTCCTCATCTCCTCCTTTTCCTCCTGAAGGACCCTCTCCCTTTGGAGGCTTGGAGCTCTCACTTTGCAATATTTTGTTTCTCTCTTCATAGAAAACTTTCACCATCTCAGTCATGCCAAAGAATGCTTTTTTGAAAGCCTTCTCATCATCTAGCATGTTATCAGGTCCTCCTTCATGTGACATGCTTACTGAAGCTTCAGGTACAACTATTTGTGGTGGATATTGTGACAAATGTTCTCTCCTTATCCTTGTTCCAACTTGAGAACCTGCAACCAAAAGCTTTCCTTCTCCTCTCTTGAGCTTCAACCTTGTAAGCATTAGAAACATTTCCAAATAATTAAATCCTCACAGCACCAAAGAACCATAGGTCTGATACCAAACTTGATCTATATATGAAACTACTTGAGGTTTATGTAAAATTGCAAGTGATTAAATAGGGTATTTTAAGCCTCTTATCTTAAATTCATAAACATATAAACATGAATTTAAACTTCAGAAATTATAGAATATTGCAAACAATACTACCATAACAGTAAAAACAAAACAACAAGTGATGAAGGAGTTCACCCCTCCTGGGCCACGTCTCCTGGTCCAGCTTCCAATGCTTGGGCCTGTATCATTATGCTCATAAAAATAGTGATTACATTAAGTTACAATGCTCAAATGGCTTCAATAACAAATCCAATGGCTTCAGAGCTATCAAAAACCCTTGTCTATCATCTTTCTGGTCCCAAAAAGACCAAAAAAACTGAGAAAGTTATGCCTCTTTCCTCCTTTTCCCAAGTTCTGCAACTAACCATCCTACAATTCGGCCAAAACCGGGCTCATGCACCCCGAAAGAAAAAATTGTCCATTAAACTTGGTATGGTTCCCACTCGTCGGGCGAAATTGTAGGACAGAGAAGGGTGCCTTTAAGCCTCCAATCCCAAAAAACTTTGTCACGTGGCAGCCATATGACCGCATAGTTGCTTAAATTTGGGGGCTCTATCTAGCCCCTCTTCCTCCTGCGCTCTTGATCATGTGGTTCCACATGAAATGTGGGGTTGGCCCTCTACCCTTGACCTGTTCTATGTGCACCTGGTCATGTGGGTTCCCATGGAACCTGGGATTGGCCCCCGTAGGCTGGCCCCTTAACCTTCTTCGCTAACAGTTCTTGTCTCGGCAGTTAGACTGGCCATAAACGAAGATTGGTTGCAGTGTTAAAGCCATGATTTCATGGCGGTCATAGTTTGTTAATGGTCATGGGCCCTATTCACATGTCAGATTGTTGTGGTTTGTGAAGGCCATGGTTATGGTCTGTGGCTTGCTACATGGCCTGCGTTTATTGGTGATTGAATCCATCGTATGGTGCTTACATGGGGATGGGATAGGGCCTTGCCCTTGGCCCCCCACTTGTTAGTGTCAGTATTTGAAGCCTTCCACCAGTGATCAAACATGCTCTTACAAAGTGGTTTTAGGGTGTCAAAGTCATATTGTATCATTTCAGTGAGTCTTCAAGTAACATTTGGTCACTAGGTATTAGGTCTAGTATTTGTTTTCACTCCTTTCAAATTTTTCCAAGTGTCAGTCCATGTCACCATTTGGTTGAGTGTACCATCATTCAAAAAGTTTTCATCATTATTTCAGGTTCCAATGGGTCATTTTACACCTTGTTCGTGCTTCAGTTGTACTTGGGTAAGGCTCATTTCCCTCTCCTAGGGTTTTGAAGCTAATTTTTCTTGGATGATCAAATCATCAACAAAACTTCTATACTAATTCTCTTACATCTTCCCCTATCCTTAATGTACCTTCTCAAGCACTTCCCATCGCTGATATCCCTTAAATTCATCATTTCCCCACAAACCCTAGCTTATTGCTACAATTTGACAATTTTCTAGGCTAGGCCTATGTTTTGCCTTTTTGGACCCCTTCTCCTCACCCAATATTTGAAATTCCAATTTCCCCTACTTCCTAAAATCCCTCCCTATTCTCCAAAATTTTCTCAAGAATTTAGAAACCCCTTATCCCCTTCATTTCCCTTCATTTCTACAAATCCCCCGTTCAACATATCGGAATAGGTTTTATTCAAATGATGTTTCAGAGAAATAGAAGATGAATTTGACAAAAGTAAGAGTGGGTTTTGTTCATAATAGACCCAAAAAGAAAAACCTCCTTCAATTTTTACACAGGTTTCATGGTCTGGGAGAAATGTCGAAAACATCATTTGCCTCAGGAGGGTTGATGCACCTTTGAAGTGACCTTCGTAAAATCAAATTTTCTCCTGGGTGGAATGACCAAATGAATTTCTTGATGAGTCAAATGATAATTATACACAAATATATTTCCAATGAGCTATCATGAGCTCAATTTGGAGTTGAGGAAGACCTTCAAACGTTGACTACAACAACACCCTGCATTTAGGTAGCCTCGTTCTGCACATTTTGACCAGTCTTGGAAGATTGTACTTTTGATAGGGCAAATGAACTCCAAATTGAAAAATCCAAGATGTCCTCAAAAGTAGACTCGATAATATTTCCAACGAGCTATCCCGTGCCAAATTTGGACACCATAAAGGCCTTCAAAAATGTCCAGCAAAAAGGCACTATGCACCTGGGAGGCGCTGCGCACCTGAGAACCATTCCCAATGTAAATTTACATGGGTGCTACGCATCTGGGAAGTGCCATGCCCATGGGTGAGGCACTGCGCACCTTGCAGCCAAGCTCTAAATCATTCAAATCGCCCCAATTTGCCTCAAATCTTCCAAATTACCTCTTTTCAAGTAATTAACTCAATCTTTCTTGTTGAAAAGGGTTTTGCATCAAGTTTTGGTGACTTTTTCCCTCATAAAGTTAAAACCCTAGTGTTCACCGAAACTGTCTCATAAAAAATTGACAATCTCACTCTCTCATTTGTTTCTTGTCTTATCCATTTCCTATTGTTCCCTAAAACCCCATTCCTTCATACATTTCCCAAAACCCCATTCCTTCATACATTCTCCCCAAAACCCTACATACTTTATCCTACATATATCCCTAAACCCTACACTATTCCCAAACCCTACTCACTCCCTAAATCCCATTCACTCTCACCTACTCATTCATAAAATATCTTCATACTAATTTTTCACTTATTCATTGGATCTCTTCATTCACCACAAGTGATCACAACAATAAAAACAATGGAAAGAGACAATGAATATGAGCTTGAAGAAGACACTCTTAGTGATAGTTCCATGGAGAGACATAAGCAATAGAGAAGAGCCCACTAGTTTGAGGGAGTTGCATGCTTTCCCACTTTCCATTTATTGCTTTAAACATCAGGCATGCTTTGATTTTTGTGAAATGATAGAAAGGGTCAGGTTTCACCATGAGTTGGCTCATTTACATAACAATGAGGTGACATTTTCTAGAGTAGCCTTCACAATATCACCAACTGTTATTTCAGAGGGCCAATAGAGATAACCAAATGATGAGGCACATGGCCTATCACGATAGGACATGGAACAAAATTTGCAACATGAGAATGAAGAGGTTGAAAGCTAGGTTAAGGGGAGCCTTAGAGGGAAAGAAAGAGCAAGATAGACTCATAATATTGGCTGAAGCCTCTCTATCCCATCAAAGAAGTTGATGGTGGTGCCTTGTGCCAAATCTAGGCAAGTTTTGATAAATTTTTGTCATTTTGAAAATTTGAAATTTTGAAATTTTAAACACAGAAAATTGCCCTAGGTGCATAGTGCCACCAGCGTTACGCGTTTCACTGGAGTACTTTTTGAAGAAATGGATTACATATCTAGATTCATCATGATGAGAGCAGAAAACCCAACAAATCTCAATAATTTTGGAGAAAAACTAGGTCACCAAAAGGTCAAAAAACTACCAAACAATGACCTCTCTGCCTCTTTTTGGACACACACAAAAGCAGACTTGGGCGATTTCACTTTTGAAGGGGCAAATAACCTCCAAATGCAAAAAATAAAGATGTTACAAAAACTAGACAAGAATACCTTTCCAATGAGCTATTTTGGGCTCAATTGGGTCAAGGGGAAGGCCTCCAAAATTGGGTCTGAAGCGGCACTACGCACCTGGCTAGTGGCACTGCGCATAGAGCTAGTTAGCCCAAAAAATCTAGTTTTCGCCTAGTTTCTCTGCAATTTGACTTTTTCTCTATTCATGGATGAATTTATGGTTGTAATTAATTCTATGGTATGTAAATTTAATTGAGAAATTATCTTAGGGGTAGATTCATCAGTTTCAGTTGGTTTGGGGGTTAATGAATCAGTTTCCATGCTTATAGAGGCAAGTTGTTCCACTGCCTATATTCCTATTCCTTGTTCAGAAATGGTTGCAATAGTTGCTTATCTCTTGGATTCGACCTATGATGGCTAGCATAGGTGGTTTTGATGTCTATATTATGTATTTTTTCAGTCATTAGCAAAGGTTGGACTCTCTTGGATGCTATGAGATACATTGTACACCTTTATCAGCAGTTTGGCAAGGAAATAAACCAGGATTTGCAGCTATTTTTATGGGATACTTGTGGTAAAGTGTTTTTGCATAGTTTCTTCTTCAGTTATTATTTTTTCTCATGTGTTATGTGTTCCACAATCTGATTCATTCTTCTAGCTAAATGACATCAAGATAGATAGGTAGAATACATTGGTTACAGCGCTTTGCCTTGGGAAACCATTTAGTTTTTTATGTTTTATACTTTTTGAGAAGGACACATGAGCTTTGCATGCCCTCCTCAGCTCCTCAATAGTCTTAGACCTATCATCTCACTCAATTTCAAGTGCCAAAACACCTACATACTTCGCCCTATAGAACACCCTGCATTCCTGACTTGATTTCTCAGACCCAAAGCTGCCTGCTCCATTTGATCCAGCAACAAAAATAAGAAAAATCAATCAAAAAACCTAGAGCTACTATACCTAGCCTAAAATCCATGTTTAATCCAGTCATCTTGACTGAGATTGACAAGAAGATAGCCCTCTCCCAACCTGGTAGGGCTAGCTACTAGGTTAAGCTTGGTTTGTGGTTATCCTAGGATTGCCTCCCTTCAGCCCGAGGTCAATCTAGGCTCTAACATAGTGGCGACCATACTGGGGAACGTAGTTTTATGTTCCTCAGAAAAATTTATCAAGTTCAGATTTGATTGTTGATGGTAGACAATGATCAGACACCAGAAGGCTGAAATCATTCACCTGGCGACTCTAGTGTCGAAGAATCCCAAGGTTTAGAATTTTTATGGCAACTCTACTCTTCAAGAATCAATAGCCTGAAGAATTTCTTGGTGAATTTATTGTTATCAAAATGGATTCACTGGATCGAAGGTACGCTCCCATGAGCCGAGATCACATTCCAGGTTTCCCAAATAAAATTCCTAAGGTAGATTGGCAAAGGAATTTGCCTATGTTTAAAGATGATGATAGGAATGATGCTGCTTTACATCTAGTTAGATTTCACATGCATATTTGCAAGTTTAAGGTTGATTTTCCTGAAGACTACTTGATGAAGATATTCATGGCCACTCTGGAAGGTGAAGCTCGATATTGGTATGAAAGTTTGTCGCCTACTAGTATTTACTGTTTGAAGGATTTTCATATCATGTTCTTTGAAAGGTATAAAGAATATTGTCCATCCTTAATATTAGTTCAGAACTGTTGTAGACATGCTTATAGTTCTATTGAAAATATTGAGAAAGTTTATGAAGATGATGACTTCATGGACGATGAGATTATGGAAGCCCTGTATGAAAATCCATTTCAGCAGCATGAAGAGAGCTTAGAGGGTACTTATCAAGATGCTCAGGAAAATTTGCAACATGATCAAGATCTTAGTACAATGGAAAATGATGAAAGAGAAGGTCTTATTTCAGATCTGCTCATAACAGAAGACAGTATGCAAGGAAATCAAGTTTCAATTTCAGATTGTGATGAAGTCAAGTTGGCTAATTCAAATCTAGATTCAGATCGCGATGATGAAGAGTACCTTGTTCTGAATCCCATGAAGGAGAGCTCTGTTTTTGAGATCATCTGGAAAGAAGAAGACAAAGTTATTGACCCAAGTTTTCTCATTTCATTAGAACAAAGTCTTCATGAGGAGGTAATCCAATCCTTTTATGAAAAACAAGATGAGATCTTTGTTCATGTAAGTGAAAAATATTCTTTGGATAACTCAGTGGTAAATGATAGAATAGTTAGTTTTGAGTTTCAAGAACTATCTGAAGTTTTCCCTCATATGACTGATGAGTGCGATAAGAAACATGACAATTTGATTGCCATGTCATATGAAGATGATCAACAATGTTTTCAAATTTCAGAAGACCATGGAATTAAGGACCGTCATTAAGGTTTTTCATGTTTTGAAATGTTATTTCAAGAAGAAAATAATGGTTTGAGGAAAGGAAAACAAAAAGTATTATCTCCTCTGTCTAAAGATGAGATAGATCAACTCTTGAAAGGTCAGGTTACAACCCAAGCTAATGCAGGTTTGCGGTGTTCACATCATCAAGAATATGTAGGTGAAGTTTCTTCCACTTTTGAAAATGAGGACAGTCTTGAAATTAGATTTATAGATCAACAAACAGATATTGTTTTCCTTCATGAAAATTATAAGCTGTCATGTTTGATAGTCTTGAAGATTGTTCCCTGTTTTAGAAAGGCTTAGACTATGAAATTGAGTCCGAGAGAGACAGTATGCCACAATTCGAGTCAGAATTTCTCATGGTCAAGGAATCCACTCAAATAGTAGAAGCTTATACGGCTCTATGCATTCCTATCAATCAACAACCAACAGTTCTTTCATATCAGAATGAAGGGAGTACTTGTATTTTTGCTGCTGGATCTCAAGCCAAGCTAGTGCTTTGGGATTTTCAAGATCCTTTCAACATTCTTTTGCAAGCATTAGAAAATATGAATGTTTCCTGGTTCATTAGAATACGCCTTGGTTTCAGTTGTTATTATGAGTTGCCTATATGTACATTGTTCTACCTGCTTGGGGAAAGTGAGAGAAGAATTTCAGTAAGTAGCCATCTTCTGGATTGGTTACATTGGAAGGCCCACTTCACATGATTGTACATATTTCATCAGTAGGCAGGTAGTTGTTTGAAGCCCTCAAATCATGATGGTATGCTGCAATTAAAAAGCTTTGTAAGTACTTGTTTTAGTTAAGTAAGTCTTGAGTCATTCTTTCAGTCATTTTCAAGACAGTTTCAGAGTCAGTTTGAGTTTTTTTTTTTGACTCCATGCCCAATGGATAAGGCTACTTGGTCTACGGTGTTCTTGGCACCTCCAAGGAGCTACCATACCCAATAGAGGAAATGTTAGTGTCAGTCTTTGAAGCCTTCTACCAGTGATCAAACATGCTCTTACAAAGTGGTTTTAGGGTGTCAAAGTCAAATTTTGTCATTTCAGTGAGTCTTTAAGTAAAATTTGGTCACTAGGTATTAGGTCTAGGATTTGTTTTCACTCCTTTCAAATTTTTCCAAGTGTCGGTCCATGTCACCATTCGGATGAGTGTACCATCATTCAAAAATTTTTCATCACCATTTCAGTTCCAATGGGTCATTTTACACCTTGTTCGTGCTTCAGTTGTACTTGGGTAAGGCTCATTTTCCTCTCTTAGGGTTTTGAAGGTAATTTTTCTTGGATGGTCAAATCATCAACAAAACTTGTTTCTTGATGCTCATAAACCTTCCCCTATCCTTAATATACCTTCTCAAGCACTTCGCATCACTGATATCCCTTAAATTCATCATGTTCCCACAAACCCTAGCTTATTGCTACAATTTGACAATTTTCTAGGCTAGGCCTGTGTTTTGCCCTTTTGGACCCCTTCCCCTTACTCAATATTTGAAATTCCACTTTCCCCTACTTCCTAACATCCCTCCCTATTATCCAAAATTTTCTCAAGAATTTAGAAGCCCCTTATCCCCTTCATTTCCCTTCATTTCTACAATTCCCCTGTTCCACATATCGGGATAGGTTTTATTCAAATGAATTTTCTGAGAAATAGAAGATTAATTTGATGAAATTGAGCGAGGTTTTTGTCCATCATAGACCCTAGAAGAAACACCTCTTTAAATTTTTTCACAGGTTTCATGGTTTGGGAGAAATGTTGAAAACATCATTTGCCTCAGGAGGGTTAATGCACCTCTGGAGTGACCTTTGTAAAATCCATTTTTCTCCTAGGTGGAATGACAAAATGAATTTCTTAATGAGTCAACTGATATTTAGACACAAAGATATTTCCTACAAGCTACCATGAACTCAATTTTGAGATGAGGAAGGCCTTCAAAATTTGACTGCAACAACACCTTGCATTTAGGCAGCCTCATTTTGCACATTTTGACCAATCTTGGGAGATTGGACTTTTGATAGAGCAAATGAAATCCAAATTGAAAAATTCAAGATGTTCTGGAAATTAGACTCAACAAGATTTCCAACGAGCTATCCTATACCCAATTTGAACATGATAAAGTCCTTCAAAAGTGTCCTGAAAAAGGGTACTACGCACCTAGGAGGTGTTGCGCACCTGGCAGCCATTCCCAGTGTAAATTTATACGGGCGCTACGCACCTGGGTGAGGCACTGCACACGTGGTAGCCAAGCTCTAAATTGTCCGAAATCACCCCAATTTGCCTCAAATCTTCCAAATTACCTCTTTTCAAGTAAGTAACTCAATCTTTCTTGTTGAAAATGGTTTTGCATCAAGTTTTGGTGACTTTTTCCCTCATAAAGTTAAAACCTTAGTGTTCACCGAAACTGTCTCATAAAAAATTGACAAGCTTACTCTCTCATTTGTTTCCTATATTATCCATTTCCTATTGTTCCCTAAAACCCCATTCCTTCATACATTTTCCCAAAACCCCATTCCTTCATACATTCTCCCCAAAACCCTACATACTTTATCCTACATATATCCCTAAACCCTACACTATTCCCAAACCCTACTAACTCCCTAAATCCCATTCACACTCCCATTCACTCTCACCTAATCATTCATAAAATCTCTTCATACTCATCTTTCACTTATCCACCCTATCTCTTCATTCACCACAAGTGATCACAACAATAAAAACAATGGAAAGAGTCAGTGAATATGAGCTTGAAGAAGACACCCTTAGTGACAGTTCCATGGAGAGACATAAGCAGTAGAAGAAACCTCATAAAGAAGGAACAATTATCGAGAAGAGACCACTAGTTTGAGGGAGTTACGAGCTTGCCCACTTGCCATTTCTTGCTTTAAACATCAAGCATGCTTTGATTTTTGTGAAGTGATAAAAAGGGCCAGGTTTCACCATGACTTGGCTAGGCTATTTGTGACTCATTTACATAACAATGAGGTGAAATTTTCCGGAGTAGCCTTCACAATATCACCAGCTATTATTTCATAGGGCCAATAGAGATAACCAAATTATGAGGCACATGGCCTATCGCTACAAGACAGAGAACAAAATTTGCAACATGAGAATGAAGAGGATGAATGCTAGGTTAAGGGGAGCCTTAGAGGGAAAGAAAGAGAAAGATAGACTCATAATATTGGCTAAATCCTCTCTATCCCATCAAAGCAGTTGATGGTGGTGCCTTATGCCAAATCTAGGCAAGTTTTGACAAAATTTTGTCATTTTGAAATTTTGAAATTTTAAACACAGAAAATTGCCCTAGGTGCGTAGCGCCACTGACGCTATGATTTTCACTGGAGTACTTTTTGAAGAAATGGCTTACATATCTAGATTCAGCATGATGAGAACATCAAACCCAGAAAATATCAGCAATTTTGGAGCAAAACTAGCTCACCAAAAGATTAAAAAACTACCAAAAAATGACCTCTCTACCTCTTTTTGGACACACAGAAGCAGCCATAGGAGATTTCACTTTTGAAGGGGAAAATGACCTCCAAATGCAAAAGTTCAAGATGTTCCAGAAACTAAATAGGAAGGCATTTCCAATGAGCTATATTGGGCTAAATTGGGTCAAGGGGAAGGCCTCCAAAACTGGGTTTGAAATGGCACCATGCACCTGGCCAGTGGTGCTGTGCATAGAGCCAGTGTGCCCAAAAAATCTAGTTTTCGCCTAGTTTCTCTGCAATTTGACTTTTTCTCTCTTCATGGATGAATTTATGGTTGTAATTAATGCTATCATATGTAAATGTAATTGAGAAATGATATTAGTGGGTAGATTCATCAGTTTGAGTTGGTTTGGGGGTTAATGAATCAATTTCCATGCTTATAGAGGCAAGCTGTTCCACTGCCTCTATTCCTGTTCCTTGTTTGGAAATGGTTGTAATAGTTACTTATCTCTTGGATTCAACCCCTAATGGATAGCATAGGTGGTTTTGATGTCTATATTATGTATTTTTTTATCCATTAGCAAAGGTTGGACTCTCTTGGATGCTTTGAGCTACATTGTACACCTTTATCAGTAGTTTGGCAAGGAA
This sequence comes from Pinus taeda, assembly GCA_000404065.3. NCBI lineage: Eukaryota > Viridiplantae > Streptophyta > Pinopsida > Pinales > Pinaceae > Pinus > Pinus taeda. The sequence goes on along the minus strand of APFE030195052.1, from coordinate 56,390 downwards.
ATGAACCAAGATTTGTAGCTATTTTTATGGGATACTTGTGGTAAAGTGTTTTTTCATAGTTTATTCTTCTGTTATTATTTTTTCTCATGTGTTATGTGTTCCACAATCTGATTCATTCTTCTAGCTAAATGATATCAAGATAGATAGGTAGAATACATTGGTTACAGTGCTCTGCCTTGGGAAACCATTTAGTTTTTGATGTTTTCTACTGTTTGAGAAGGGCACATGATCTTTGCATGCCCTCCTCAGCTCCTCAATAGTCTTAGACCTACCATCTCACTCAATTTAAAGTTCCAAAACACCTACCTATGTCGCCCCATAGAACACTTTGCATTCCTGACTTGATTTCCTGGACCCAAAGTTGCCTGCTCCATTTGATCCAGCAACAAAAATCAGCAAAATCAATCAAAAACCCTAGAGCTACTATACTTAGCCTAAAATCCATATTTGATCCATTCACCTTGATTGAGATTGACAAGGAGAGATCCCTCTCCCGACCTGGTAGGGCTAGCTACTAGGTTAATCTTGGTTTGTGGTTATCCTAGGATTGCCTTCCTTCGGCCTGAGGTCAATCTAGTCTCTAACATCGCCTATGGTTTCGTGGCACCAGGGTGGCTAGGGGCTAGGCCTTAGCCTGACCCGCTCCCCAAATGAACCCAACATCAAACTGAAATAATGTTTGCACCCTAATGTTTACCAAGTAACATGTTTGGTCGATTGGTGGAGGTCACGGTTAGTATGAAGGAGGTCTGGTGTTTGACTCCCTAGATGTGTAATTTGACCTTAACCAAATTTTTAGTGGCCACCAAGGTGTCCCGTGGCAGCCTCTAGTTGGGCCACGTGGCAGCCTATATTGATTGGTCCACATCAACCACAATCATCCTCCAATGAAATTCAACCCAGTTAACGCCAACAGAAAATGGCCCACTGTCATGTGGAGAATGGCCAATGGAGCCCAGTCACCCTACCAAGATAGCAGGCTGAGTCAGCTGTATGGAATGTTGACTAGGCAGTCCTGCATTACCAAAACCAATTTTTTACCTATTTCCACAAACAAACAAAACTCATTTCCAAGAGCATACAGCGTTCATTTTTCATGAAACGAATTGCGCCATATTCGAAACGATGCAATGTATCCAATCACTCCATTTTTGAGCCATTCTGACAACTTTAAGTTTTGAGCATATTTTTTATCCAACGAATCACATAGTGACTAGATATTTCAAAGAGATACCCTACCTAATGGCTTGCCTTCTAAATTCAAAAGTGTATTCTTGCACCACTTATCGCTATTCTTACCTAAGCTACTACCATTTCATGAGTGGCTCCTCTTCATAGCATATGCAATAAAGGTGTAATGTCGACAATGTCTTGAAGTTGTTCCATTTTGTAATCATTGGCTTCTTGCTTGGCTTCAATGCACCCACATAACTCTCTGATCACAATAGAGCATGTCCAATTATCTTCGACCAAGCAACAAAATTCTACCGATTTTCTTGGATTTGATCAAGGCCAAAATAAAATTCCATTTATTTCAACTAACTATTTAATACTTTAGTGTGAACTTTTCCATCAAACACGAGTATCTCAAGCTTCACTTAAACTCTCAAAGGAACATTAGAATATGAAGAAGATGGGTTGTTTTTACCCAATTCACTAAGTTTCTTACCTTCAATACCTTGCCTTCTTCTTGCTCGATCTTTACTGAGTTTTCTTACTTAGCCTTTTGCAACTTGCCATAATATAACCCACACTTTATTAATCCAAAACTATATATATATATATATATAATATATATAATATATATAATATATATATAACCACCCAATAAAGCAGATGAAGACCAAAATTATGCAAAGTATAGCCATGAAATGACTAGAATCAAAATATTGACCACAATGTCTCACTGAGAATATTTAAATATAGCAAAATGCAACTAAAAAGTTCTACTTATAAAATCCATCCAAATTGTCTATAGGTATATGGGTTCTAAGAATGTTAGCAAAACAATATTGATAAAATATATGATAATTTAGCTAACCTACTTAATTTCCACAAAAATGAGTATTCATATACTATTATGCATGAACAAAATAGTCACATAAAGGGCCAATTTGTAAATATTAAAATGATGCAATGGGTATTGTCTTCGTCATTTAAAACCTTCCAAGCTATTGCCTAATTATATGAAGTTGGCTTATCCATACTTGAGAGACACATCCCAACAAGTAGATAAGCATAACCCTCCATGAAACATGATTTACCAAATTAGTGAAGAGTATAGATCTTAAGAATTTTTTTGTAATCCTAAATTAATCTATTTAGTTGTGTTTACTACGAGGATTTTGAGAAAGAAAAAAAGAGTATTTATCCAACATCACTTGTTGAATAATCTGAGCATAATCTATGAAAAAAACCTTTTCGACCATTTTCATCTAGAATTTTTCCAAAGGTATATCTTGTAATGCAACCAATGTCATTTCCAACATGTCTAACCCTACTTGTTTTGCAAATGTAAAAAATGGAATTGATTATACATTCTTTTGAAATAGGTTAGATTTAGTAACTTCACAACCGGGAAAATATAAGGCAAATATCCTAAGTGTTATACTTCTTCAGAATTTTGTATGAAATAGATACCTTCATAGAAAAAAACATGATCAATAGATTCTTAATACTTCAAATTCTATAGGAAAATATGATTTTTATGTTATTTGAAATTTTATGCTAAGTTTTCTATTTATATAAAATTTATTGTGTTGCTCCAACTTCATTCTTAGTTTATAAAAATTCATAACCTCTCTTTTCACATAATGTAGGAGCTTTCATTCCATGCCTCATATCATGTTTAAGTTTTCTTTTCTTCATGATATGAAATTTCACTTGAGAATGTAGTCTTTCAGCTTATTCCTAGAGCATTATCTAATTCTCAACAATAATTACTACTACCTAACTATGCTTCCTTAAAGGAAGTGAAAGGTTGGGTGTATTGTATAGTTAGAGATAAACATGACTGTTGTTTTCTACAAAAATGTTAAGCATGGGTGTAATTGGACGTTGGTTGTGGTTCCATGTTGAGAAGGATTTATGGACTCACATGAAACTCACAAAACATTTGTTCTTTCAATATAGAAAAGAACCATCATTAATGGAGTCATTTATGCGAAACAAATAGTAGCAACAAGGTATAAAAAGCTCACATCATGCAATAAAGTGCTATACATACCTAATTATTCCCTCAGGAGGAAGCAAGTTCAATTCTGGAAGTTACTGCAGAAACTTCCTAAAACCAAAATTTTTGAGGATTTCCTATAGTAGCCTATTTTCATATGAACTTTTCGTAATACAGTTGCATTCAACTGAGGCTGAAATAAACAATTTTGCAACATGGGTTTTTACCCATATAGAAATTTGAGTAACATGTAGAAGAAATTTTGAGAATGTGCATAATGAGGAATTTATGGGAAAAAAAATTAAATAAGATTTTTATATAAATTCCAAAATTCCTATAGTTTGCAAATTACAAAAAAATATCGAAATTTTTGTACCGACACTTTTGTTGATCATGATAGATTCCTGATCTTTTCTAATAGTCATTGGATGTCTAGAAAATATCTTCAAACTCCAACATATGTGTGATAGTAGTTGAAATGATAAAGGAGGTATGAAAGGAATCCAAGGTTACACAAAGTGACACCTTCAAACTTACCAACAATTTACAAAAGCTACATGTGTTAAAAAAAAAAAATGAGTGCAAGTAGCAGTTGTAAATTGTGAATTATTTTTGAAGCTTATAGATATCAGCTACAGTAAATATTTTTATGTTCTTTAAAAGATTCAATTTGTTAATCTTGTAGGCACTTTGTTCCACATCTTCTGCCAGAATCAATTTGTGTTGCTATAAAGGCTTGTTTGAACATAGGATGCTAGTGGAAGGGATTTTTGGTTTTCCTATTATGTTCTTCAGGTTGGTTGTAGTGCATTGGTCCAAGAATCAATTTTTCATTTAATGATGAGATTCTTTTACATAGAAAAACTCTAAAGATAGGAAAAATAGTTGCAAGACAAGAATTCAAGTAGTTTTTAGAAAGAATGATATACAATTCCTTTTGTTCTAAGGAATTGTAAAAAGAAAATAAGATGCACATCAAATTCCTAAAGGAATAAAGTTGTTCCACAAAGATACCAAAGCATGAGGCCAATTTTTTTAGGAAAAACACAAATGGAAGTTGATTTGGCCATATTTGCGTCTACGTTAAGAAACTTCTATTACTAAAAAATTTGAATATCTCTTCAAGATCTATAATAAAGTAATAAAACTTTAGAAAAATTGTATAAAACTCAGACAAGAGGGGTTGTTGAGCATAACAAAAAATTCCAAGGGCCAAAACGTTCTGGAATGAGTTGCAAGTGAAGAAACAAGTACATTGAATTGACAACATGGGGTATAGTGATTTATATATGCCAAAAGAGTTTATGAGTCTTGTTGAGAGAAAAATCCCACTCAAATCATTATAGAGGAAAGAATCTTCAAGAAGTAGTAGATGCACGAGAAGGAATCAATGATCAAGTGCCTAGCATCAAGTGAAAAAGGAATTGATGGGCTCAAGAAAAGCACTTGAAATGTGGACACAAATTCCTTACATTGCGTTTAATTCGGCTCAAGCAAAGCACATTGCATCCATACTCAACCAAATGGCCATAGGGGGTTTTACAAAAGTGTGGACAATAATAGAATTAGAATGAAAGAAGCATTGTTAATGAATTTTGGATAGAATTCAATAAGAGGATAAATTGGGATGTATGCACAAAGGAAAAACTCCAAGAAGATGGAAGGAAATTTTCTCACTTGAGGAACACATAACACCAATGCTTCTATACAAGCATGAGGCATGGGAACCAAGCACTACTGGATGAAGTGGAGGAATCATATTGAGATACTAGAGAAACACTTGATGAAAACTTTCCATAACATATAGGTGGACTCTATATCAAACAATTCTCATAGAAATAGGATTATGCCCAAGGAAGCTAATACTATGAAGGCAAGTTGTGAAAGATACATGCAACAAAATGATGAACAAAAAGATCCACCAAGAAGATTTCAATAAGTAAAATACATTGGACCAGTAATGTAAGAGGCAATTCAATAACTGGTATATAGCACATGAAAGTTGCCTGGTATATAAATAGTACCTAAAAGTCCACATACAAGAAGGTTACATTAAATGTAAGAGGAAAAGCAACCCCAAGAGGAAGCAACAATGCTACAAGCATAATTTCATCCTCCAGGGAGAAAATAAAATTCTGGACAACTTGAAACTAAATCTCCAATGGAGAGAAAACCAAATTTTGGCATAAGCACCAACTCACACTAATTAATACGTGAGATAGGAAGATGGAAAGAACCCAATGGACATATGAAAAAAGGAGCAACATTTCCTATTGAATTGTGATGCTTATAACTACATCCAGAATGGTGAAAAAATAGAGATCAACAGTTCCAAGGAAACAATATAGGAGCATGTGTAAATGAAACAACCAAGAGAGCCTAAAATATTTACCAAAATCCAATATCGTTGGGTAGCTGTGTTGGGAGACCTACCCACGGGGAAAAATCCAAATGACTAATTGTGGTGCAAGTAAAGTCTAAGTGCAGACACAAACAATTCCTCTAGCTTGAGAGAGCGGGTCTAGCCACAAAGAAACAAGCTATGGAAGATCTTCGTAAGCTAGAACCAAATGAGAGGGCCTACCTCTTAGTACGCTATTCCACTTGGTGTTGATCTTGCTTCCTCACTCCAACTATCTTCCGTTTCCTTCCTTCGAACACTTGAAACAAGTAAACAATAGCAAACAACAAACATGATAACATACAAATTACATTCAACCTACTTAACAAGTCAAGAAACATTAAGCCATAAATATGTGAGATGACATTTCATGTCGGAAATCAATCGATAGTTGCATCTATATTAGTTCAAGAAGAGGTTACAACCGATGTCTTGACGTTGTTGTTCTCCTCTGACATATCCAGATTCCCAAGCATTTCTTCTAGCATCTCATGGATAGCCTCAACAATGGTAGTCTCAAGGCTCTTCCCTTTAGTCTTCACACCAAACCAAACTCACAATTCTCCCTTAAAAAAAAACTAGAAAGCTACAAACTATGGGTAGCCTGTTGACTACTCCAAAATTAAAACTTCAGCCAGAACTTAATTAGGACTGAAAGCTAGTTTGTACTTGGGAAAAATAGAGGTTTATATAGCTTGGCTGAAGGGGAGATGGTTCCTCTTCTCATGGGAGAAGGCCTTATCTCTTGGATTAGTTCCATCCTAATAGGGGAAAGGAGCCCAAACTGACCTCCTCGACTCCATCCGGCCTAACCATTTACCAAGCTTCTGTTACGAAGCTTCTAAAGCTGGAAGATTTGGTTCCATATTTAAAAAACTTTCCAAAAGAGGATCGACACGAGTGAGAAAGGGCTTAGTCGCTCCAATCGGTGCTAGGGACAGTTGTAATCCCTGCATATCGGTGCGAGGATGACACGGGTCATTAGTGATGGTCTTGTAAACTAGTATAAACATAATATTTGTGGGAAATGATGCAAAAGGGAATTGTTTTTCTTATGAAGAGGGACAAAATGGGAGTTTCTTCATGATAGGAAAGGATGTCGGGTACACTGTAGAGGTCCTACAGGATCGTGGACGGGGAGTACATGATAGTGACAATATGTTGTGTAATAGATGCCCCCTAAAGCATGAAGGCCGAGCTAGAGTGTTGGGTGAAATGCTTTACAAGTGGAAGCGGGGAACTAGAGTCCATCATCAGAAAACCTGTAAGAAAGCATAGATAGATATACATCACTAGAAACTCTAAGTAATAATACATGAATGGTGGTATGGATGCAGCCAACCAGAGAATGATCATGTAAATGGATCCAAGGTATGGGCACAACCAGCCATCAGAAAGGATCATAATGAAACCAATGTATGGTCGCAACCACCCAATAATGAGAAGGATCACATATAACAACTCATGGTATGGTCGTAGCCATCCATCTGAAAGAGACATGTATATCAACATGACCATGTCGCATCGCCTCACAACCTAGACTTGTGTAATCTTAGCCCAAGGTCTTGCGCTCCGAACGACTTGATCAAAGTACAAATCCTATCATGCGAATGAATGTGTCGAAGTTGAACATGATAAGGAGTCGCTTGATTACCGGTCAATGATGTGAACCATTAACAAGTGTGAGAGGAACCACCAATAATGAAAATGGCTCTCAAGGTACCGGCAGCACAGTTCATGGAATGTGAATAAAGGAACTGATGTCAAACACCTGTGAAATCACTTGATCGAAAGACAATGATGTGAACTTGTTGTCGAGTGCGAAGAACTTGCCATTAGGGCATGAAAGCTCTAAGGTACTGGAAGGGAGTGTCTCGGCCAGCTTCCTGGATAATGAGTTGAAGTCGACAGGAAGGGACTATGTCAAAGGAGGGCCATGATGTATCCCACATCATCGACACAAGACAAAGGTATGTGAATGACTTTAGATGATACAGAGAATCAGGAGTAAGTGTAACTCAGAGGGACTGACTCTTGAACATATCGGCAGCATGATTCCAGAGTTTGGTAGCTTCTGGATCCATAGGATTGGTGGTCATGATGACGTCGTAGAGATCAAATTTAAGGAAAAAATGAATGGCCCAAGCTAGGAAGGTTTTTGATGAAAGGAGGATATCCCAACCCAACACGAAGCAAAAAGTATCATGTTCAAGAGTGAGTTGCCGACACAACTAATAAAATTTCCAATTGTCCCCCACCATTTTTGGCAGGTACCACTATTATTTTTTATCAAAATCTTGAAGGGGATAGCATGTGCTCACATTGTAAGTTTATCCTTCAGACGAATCTAGCCTAGTAAGTTTAACGAGCCCTTGGAAGGAGAAGTTCATGTTCGTCATGGCGACGAATCCAATGTCGTTTAATTTTTTAACGAGTCTGACAAAGGGGTAACTTGGTATCTTTTGCATGTTTAGAGAGTTTTTAAAGGACACGGAAAATAAAACTCCACATGGTCCCTTTTCGTGCATTTGTGTCTTTCGAGCCCGAAAAGTTAGAAAACAATAGTTGAGAGAATCACTTGACCATTTCACTCAAGGAGTAATTTTTTCGTAAATAGTGCATCCCAGCCCAAAAAATGGGTAAACATATATCGGGCGCATGACATTTCACAACCTTTAACGAGTCCAAAATGGCAAGAGCTCAACAATATTTTCGTGTTTAAAGAGTCGGAAAAGAGCTTGAAAGCAGACCCCCCATTTTATTCTCTTTTACAAATCAAAAGGGGAAAAATACTCAGGGATCTTTTCATTTGAGATTTACAAGTCGAGAAAAGAGATGAAACACGACGCTGGTACCATCATCAACAATCCATCACTTGTCGCTGCATAAGAAAGGTAAAGGAATTATCCAGTTTTGAGGCAAAATAGGTAAAAAATACTCAAAAACCCTAATATTTCATGAAAAATGAATAAAAGGGCGGAAAAAGTAATTATTTTTTACCATTTACCATTTATCTTTGTGTGAAGAGTTTTTTACCTAGTTGTGCCCTAATTCTTCTGGGGAAGATTGCAGGAGCTCTGGGAGGTGATTCACTGAGCCATTAGTTGCAGTAAGGGCCAAGACCTTAAGCTCCATTTTCATACTGTTTTTTCCTATTTTTATCCATTTTTTGGTTTTCATGGGGAGCTTTTGGCAAAACAAATTCACCCTTAGTCGACGCAATTTCTGGGCACGAAATTGCACTGATCAGGGGTGGTTAAAACTACCAACCGCGCTGTCGGCGCCATTGTTTTTAAAACAGTCACGTTGGCGTTGTGAGTAAAAAAATTACATTTTTCTTGCTTAATTAAGATGTTTGAACCCAAATTTTTCCAGCCAAGGATGATCATTGACTTGATTATATGGTTTTTGTAGGAAGAAATCATGAAAAAATGGTAGACTGGAAAGAATGTGAGCATGAGGATATTGATACTCAAGCAATAGCCAATCCAAATTGTTTGGAGGCTTTGAGGAATTGTGGGATCCTCAAATTCTTTCTTACACTAAGTATATGGGATCAACCTAAGTTGCTATAGTACCTGATTAGTCTCTGGGACATAATTCGGGAAATTTTCATCATTGGTGACCAAGAGATGGAGTTGGAGACTTAAAACATTTATTTCATTATAGAACTGTCCCAAAGAGGGGAACCAATCAACATATATGGGTCGAGGCCGATTGGGGCAAGCGTGACTATGCTACTTGCTGAACATTGCCTAGAAGCTCTCAAATCTGAAAGTGCAAGATCGATATCATGACCGTTCGAGATCTTGTGTTGAGAGTGCTACTATTGACCATTAAAAGAGTGACTGGGTCCTAAGCACTGCATGAGACCAACAAGTTAAGGTTCCAGTAGGCTATCAAATGCACGACGCTTACCATATTTAACTGGGCTTAAGCATTGAAAATCAACATGAAGCGCTAGCTTTCAAAAGCTAAGGCGGGACACCTAAAGCATTTTTCCTTTGGATCTGTGCTAGTGACCTTCTTCCTAAAACGTGTTCCGTTGTTCCAATACCAGCTGATAGAGGTAGATCCGTCGATGCCTCAAGACCCACGGATGGTTTGTTGGAGTGAGTTCATGCCTAGGGTTATAGGGGGCCAACAGATGTCCTACAAGCCCATCTTTGTCTCGTGGCTATGATGACAACTGATCGTAGTGGAGGACTAGCCTTACAGCGGTACTAACTTCTGCGGAGATCTGGATATGCTGCTCCCGGAAGGGGAAAATTTTGATGATGGAGGTAAAAACAATTTTTTTTTAGTTTTTTGATGTTTTATTATTATTTTTGAAATATATGTGTTCATGACACTTCGATTTTATGAATGCAAATGTTGGACCAAAACGCCATGCCAAGATGTCCCCGTTCACCAAGTGCATTGCTCAGTAGTTTGAGGTCGCTCCTTATCAGGAGGGAAGCAATAAAGAGGAGGCGATTGCATGTAATCTTGAGGGTTTGACCCGTGGGATTGCAGAGTATGCTCAGATGGGTGATGTCCCACGCCACTACCAGAGGCATATAATGGGGGTGTCAGATTGGATCCGCTGACTACTGACTCATGTAGTCCAGGCAGTTACATGCTATCACGATAATCATGTTGTTTAGTGCATAGGTCTAGCATTCCATATTTTTGAGGCCTGCAAGCCACGAATGTATAAGGCCTGCGAGCCATCGATGTATTTCGAACACACATATTATTTTTTGAGGTTTTGATGTATGATAAACATTACCAGAACATATATATATATAATATATATATATATATATATATATAATATATATTATATATAATATATATAGATATATATACAATACATATTATATACATATATCATATATATATATATATACATTTATATATTATATATATTATATTTATATATATATTATAATATAATATATATATATATATATATATATAATATTATGATATATATATATATATGTTGCACTTCTTTTCTTACTATGGTACAAATGTTTTTGTTTCAAGTTGTTACATGTTTCACAAATGTCTATCCAACACATAATTAGCTAATGCATCTGTTAATGTAATCATGTGTCGAGGAATATGATGATATGTAAAGTAATCAAAATTTCTCTCTAGCAGATGAATACGTAGATACATTCTCAATATCTAAGGGTTTTTGATGGAATATTGCTTGTTGAGTTGAAGAACAACAAGCTGTGAATCAAGGTTGACAACCAATTCTCGGATGCCAAGAGCAATAGTTGCTGACAATAATTCGATAACCGAGCTATATTCAGTGATGCTATTAGTTTTTTGACCTAGAAATATACCTTGAAGTTCAATCAACTCACCGTGGGGGTCATATATGGCCCATGCCGTGGATGATAGATTCTGGGTACTACGACAAGCAACATTAGCGAAACTGACGTGAGGGGTCATCGACATCTGCAAAGCAGGAAAAAACATAATAAGTAGAGAAGTTTCTTACAAAATAACACACCAAACCGCACTGTACAAAAATGAATGACACACTATTGTACAAAAGTAACCATGCAAGATGATCTAAACATAGTACTTTGTGAGAGAGTCCATGCTCGGACTCAAGCGATCAATCAACAGAGATGAACACCAGAGTTTTACTATTGACATGATGAGTAAGCATCGACTCGGCCAAATAATAGAGTAGAACTCATATAAGGTTTTTCCCCCATGCCCCCTGGGCAAGGGAGGGCTACGAGTCATATGACAACCCCATTGCAATAATGGGAAATCGGTAAAAACTCAGGGAGGGTATAAAAAACCTGAATCCACGAAGGGATAAAGGTTCCCTCAGTTGAAATATCTTGACAATGTTAGGAGAAAATTCTCAAGACACATAGACATGACTGTCGGGCTAGGCAGGAACGAGGAACGATGATGAGTGTTGTTCCAATGTGTTTTGTCCAGAGACATTACTTCCATGATACTTTCGTTAGAAAGAAAAGTCTCGAGTAAGGGATCAGGAGATTCTGAAGCACCAAGCCATGGGGATTGAGAATACGCATCGAGAGATGTCCTCAACATGAGAATATTAGAGGATACATAACTTGAGGTCGAAACAGTTTCCACATAATCTATTTCATTTGAACTTAGTGGCATAACCTCACCCCATGTATCAACAAGATCCGGTGAAAGTATGACCCAAGGATTAGATTTGATCGAGATCATGTTGACAGAGGCAACATGAGGAGGTGGGAGTGGAAAAATCCCTATCAAAGCAAGATATTTAAAAATCCTTGCCCCCACAGTCTCATAAGGAGCACCGGGGTGCTTTACATATGGAACATTGCCATCTGAGGAGGAAGAGGCAAAGAAGGACAATTGGTTGACTGTGGCTATCTTGCCTTGATGAGGAAAACAAATCACGCGGCACAAGGAGGAGGCTACAACATACGTGGCATAGGTCCAACTCTGTTCGAGTAGAATATTATAATTGAGATTAGCGTCAAAAATATCTACTTCAAGGTCTACTGTCTTGCCCTCCAAAGTAATGGAAAGGTTGGGCAAGACACCAAATGGTTGTGAATTGCATCCGTCGAAAGCTTCCAAAGAGTTAGGGGGATGGTTCAGAGTATGAGAGCCAATTTCCTTCCAACGAGTGACTGAGATGATCCGAGTAGAGGCACCTTCATCGACGACAGTCCTATGGATGGTTTTCTCATTTATGATTACCTAAATGAGAAAGGCAATCTGATGAGGAAGACATGGAACGTGGTTTCCTAGATCAAAACATATAAGAATGGAATCAATAGGATCCATACCCCCAATAGCCGACAGTAATGATTTCCGTTGAGACAAGAAGCTTTGAAGTACCTCTAGAGCATGCATAGTTGATGGCGCTTGAGCCAAATCCTCCACAATATTATAGTGCTAAGTAGATCAAGTGTTGGGATTGTACAAGGAATTTTGCAGCACACCTTGAGAAGGTGGTCGAACAATAGAATCAGGGATAGGTCGCTTTATATGAAGAGGACAAGAACTTAATGGGGTAGAAGAAGAAGGGGTAGCTTCTTTTTCTTTCCCTGTTATCAGGGTAGGAGTTTGATAATATTTTTATCTAGTAGCCACATTGATCTGCGTACTCATCATGAACACTTGTGAACCTGAGGAAGTAGATGATTGAGATTGGTTTACCATTTGAGTTTGCTAGGATAGAAACAACTCTTTTAGGATAGCTACGGTCCCTTTGAGCAAACGAATGACTTCGGATCGTCTAGGACAATCCTTAGTATAGTGATCCTCCTCACAAATGAGGCCTGGATATGTAGGCTTCCATTGAGAAGTATCACCAGTAGAGGACTTAGGAGGACCCTGTTTTGGGGAATCAACTTTACCCTTGCCTTTGCCTTTCTTCTTACCTTTTGAGGATTTATCCGTTGTGGTCGATTGAACAGAATATACCTATGAGGTTTTACTAGGGCTAGGTGGATTACGGGAAGACTCATTGGAAGCAGTGTTGGAGACCGACTTCTGTTTGGAAAAATATTTTGCAGGGGTCTGAGTCAATGAACCAATTACTCCATCGACAAGAGGTGTAGCAGTGAACTTGGATGACGTCATATTAGATGATGATCTGGATGCATCAGTTAACACGTCATATAACATGCCAGACTGTGAATAGACAAGGTTGAGATACTGGGCACGCATGATAGCTTGTTCCTTAGTGACACATGCTCCCATAGATATGTCCTCAACAATTTTGTTGATGAAGAATTTGGTGAACCATTTAGTCAACAACTGATCAACAATATCAAACTTAATCAGGTGACGCTGACACCTCCATTCATGGATATGATTAGAGATGTGGGTCACAGTGTCTTGCTTGAGTGACGTTATCAAGTGGGTGATGGTTTCATAACAAACTAGCAATTGGAAATGTGTGAGAAAGGCCATGGCGAGAGTGTTAAAGTCACGATAGGTATTTCGAGGTAACTCAATATACCACTTAGTTGAAGCACCTATAAGAGTTCGTTGGAAAAGACGAAGATGAATGAAATCATCAACAAAAGAATTCAAGGAGCACCAAAGGTGATATGTCCTTACATGGGCTTGTGGATCCTCTTTTGCTTTTCCTTCAAACTTCGGACAATCACTTGAAATCTTGGAAGAGACTGGAGGCTAGTATGGGGAATGAAGAATTGGATCATTCATGAGTCAAGACACATATGACAACTATAGTGTAGCCAAGAATGACAATTGAGTATTAAAATGCATTGGAGGTAAATAAGAGGGTCCAATCGGAGGAGCCTAGCCCTGCTGGTAAGGATTTTGTCCCCATAGTGGAGGGTTGTGTCCATAGGGCTTTCGATTTTTCCCCACTATAGGTTACCTTGCCCATAGGGTGGGTTTTGACCTTTAAAGCCTTGCAACTGCCCAACCATAGCTTGCTGATAAGCAACATATGGGTTAAAAGGTTGTTGAGCATGTTGACCTTGGACATATGGATGTTGCACCTGCTATCCTTGGACATAAGGATTTTTCACTTGTTGCCATTGGACGTAGGGATTTTGAACCTATTTCCCTTGGAAATAAGGATTTTTCACTTGCTGCCCTTGGAGATTAGTATTTTTGTCCTGCTACTGCAGGACTTGACCCTGACCTTGTCCTTGCAAGGTTTGCCCTTGTTGATTTGAGTACAAGGGTTGATGCTGCCTAGGTTGGCCCGGTTGCTGTAAGGATTGACCTTGTGGCTACAAAGGTTGTCCCTGTGGCTACAGAGGTTGGCCTTATGAAGACATAGGTTGGGAGGTTTGTTGAACATACTACATCTGCGACTACACGGTTTGCTACAACTATTGCAAGGGTTTACCCTACAACTGTTGCGGTTGTACTTATTGTGGGAACCCCTGCTACTGCATAGATGGCCCTTACTGATGCAAGGGTACTTGAATAGTTCCTAGATTGATACCTTGAAAATTTCTGAATTGTATCTGGCCATAGCCATTAGGAATGGTGGATGGACCAGGCTAAACATACTACCAGGGTGAAGGACATAAGGCGGATTGACCATTCCTTGGGAACCATATGGAACATAAGGAGTTTGGTACTGAAATTGAGCCTCATAAGGCTGTTGATATTGGAAATTGGTTGACCTAGATGGACCAACGGGATTTTGGACCTGTGGTACTAGACATTGCTTGATGTAGTAGGACCGATAGGGTGTTGAATAGCACCAGTGGAAGGCTGGTTCATCCTAACCATGTGAGCTTGTGAGCCACTCACATTGGTTGTGCTTGACACCATGGAGATATTTAGGTTCTGCCCCTTAGGTGGCACAGCCTGTCCACTTACTGGAGGGATTAACGAATTGATAGAGACATGAATCGAGACCGTCAGTTGAATTGGATAGGTTACTTGAACTGATGAGACAAGAGGATTCAGAACGGTGGGTCGCACCGAGACTGAAGTGACTATAGAAATCACCATTTGTTGGGAGGTCGGGTTCTAAATGAACGAACCTCTGGTAGGCATAACACCAAATGCCCAAACAGGGTTATGATAAAACGATGAGGCACTAGGTGTACCTGAGACTAATTGTGCTAAAGTCACATAATTGGGTGGAAAATATCGATAAACATTGATGGGAATTCTTCCCGTGTAGGGGAAACCTTTAGGTGGAAAAGGATTTTCTTCCTCTTCGATAGTGTGTGGAGTAGAGACCTCTAATTGACCTGGACAGGAGACTAGAATTTCGCCTTCGGATTCAATAGGTGGAAAAAAGTGAAGATGAATGACAAAAGATGTTCGAGGGGATAATTCAAAAGGAATACCTGTTTGATCGTATAGACTGTACGAACACTGCAGTGATATCAGAATAGGATCAAACAAAGGATTCAAAGGATAAACAACTAGTCCAAGCTGACCTTTAGTAGTCAGTGAACTCTCAGGAGTCTGGACAGGTTTGTCCAGAGATTCCGAGCCAATATCAGAAAGTGACCCAGTATCTGAGGGAGGTGGAGGACGAGATGACAAAGGTTGAATGCTCAAAACAATTCTGAGTTCAACACCTTGGTCCGCAAGTGACTGCGGTAATTCAGGAAATAGCTCCTGAGACAATCTTGCAGATGGAGGAGAGGAAGAGGAACTAGGTGAACTAGATGGTTCAACCATGATGACTTCATCTCAAATAACAAGATTAAAGAGATAAATTTCAAGGCTTTAAAATGTACTTTAAGAAATACTCATGATTTTGTCTAGAAAAGACTAACACGGATGTTATTAGATCGTGGGCAACAATTTTTTAAGATGCATAAAAAAATTGGTGCTCTTTCATGTTTTAAGAGTTGAGAAAGAAACAAAGATGACTCTATCATTTTCGATTGGAAATGAGCTCAAAAGGACAAGCGCTCAGATGATCTTTTAATTTTAATGAGTGAAAAAGATCAAATGACAACTCAGGATGGTCTAGGTAAAAAGGATTACCAGGTAACCATGAACTGCAAAATACCTCCCAACGAACCAAGAAGTATGGGCAGAGAATCTCCCTGAATGTTGTCTTCGGTGTATCACATTTACAAGGTGGCAGACTCGGCTTCCTATGGATAAATGATTGCAACCTAATGGGGCCTCCCTTTATATACATGACGGTACAGGGAGCACAAGTCCGCACTAGCACTGTCTAGTCCTAAAGCTAACGACAACTGCTAGGTTTAAAGACATCGGAACATGTCACTAGCCTAGACCTTCTAGATGTGATCGTTAGGTTTCAAATGCACCTTAGGCTAATTGAGTTCATTTTCAATTTTATCTTGAATTATGTCTTGGTTTTTTAGGCCTTAGTGATGTGACTCGAAATATCTTATATGGAGCTAAATGAGACAAGAATCTTTCAATTCGATGAATTGTTTACACTAGAAAGAGTACAAAACACAATCAAATGCAAACAATCAAGCAACTGAAAGCAAAATGATTTTTTCACTAGTTCACTTTTTGAAAATAAACTAATGAAAAACTATTTCCAATTCCTATTTTCCTAATAAGTGCACTTTAAGCAATCCTTTCACAAGTAAAGAGTATTCCTTTTTCTTTTCAAATGCAAATGCAACTCTAGTCATCAATGATGCTAACTAATGTAACACATTGATGAAACAAACTAGAATTATGTGCTTTTCATGAAATGAAAAAAATAATATTTTATAAAACACTTCAATGAAAAAGTTCTCGAGACAATCAATCCTCAAGAAAATTAAAAGACACAAAAGAGATTTTCTTCTAAACCAATGACGCAGTGACTCTATCAAAAACAAGACAAGCAATGTGATCTATGCTGGAAAAGAGACGCTCAAGCAAACGAAACCTTTCAAACTTGTGTGATGGAGATAAAAGCAACAAGAGGACTACAACAAAATTCGAGTAAATTCACCAAGCACTTGATTCACTGAGTTCATAATTAGCTGAATGGATGACAACTTAGATGCCCTAGGGTCACCGACCATCCAAGGACTCAAGAAATCAAGTAAAAATAAGGAAAATCAAGAAGCACATAAACCAAACCAAATGAAGCTTTCCAGTCAAGGAGAACACAACATAAACAAGTTTAGAGGGAGAAATCAAGAGAGCAAGAAACATTGTTCAAGATCTAGGGCAAACCCTAATCTTTACCTATAGGCATCGATGCGACTGCCAAACAGACAACAAGTGCCAAAAGGGGGTTGGCGCGACTGTTTCTAAGCAATTCGCATTGATCAACACAACTGTTAAGAAAATAAATGCATTGAATGAGGATGCAAGGAAAAAATAAAATTTTTTCTAAGGCTGAGACCAGACTTGCTACTGTAAATTTTAGACGCAGAGCAGTAAACTAGGAAAAGAAGAGAGGACTAAACGGAAATGGTGATACTAGAAAAGTTCACACAAAACCATGAAATTACAAACAAACAGACAGAAGGATTGGCTCCCCAGTGGAGTCGCCAATTTGTGGTGCAGGTAAATTCTAAGTGCGGAAACGAACAATTCCTCTAGCTCGAGAGAGTGGGTCTAGCAACAAACAAACAATCTATGGAAGATCTCCTTAATATAGAATCAAATAAGAGGGCCTACTTCTTAGTATGCTATTCTTCTTGGTGACGATATTGCTTCCTCACTCCTTTGAACACTTGAAACAAGTAAACAACAACAAACAACAAATGTGATAACAACAAATTGCATTCAGCCTACTTAACAGGTCAAGAAACATCAAGTCATAAATATGTGAGAGGACATTTCATGTAGGTAATCAATCGACTATTTCATCTATATTAGTTCAAGAAGAGGTTACAACCGATGTCTTGATGTTGCTGTTCTCCTTTGACATATCTGGGTTCCCACGCATTTCTACTAGCATCTCATGTATGGCCTCAACAATGGTAGTCTCAAGGCTCTTCCCTTTAATCTTCACACCAAACCAAACTCACAATTATCCCTTAAACATGATTTAGAAAGCTACAAAATATGGGTAGCTTGCTGGCTACTCCAAAATAAAAAATTCAGCCAGAACATAATTAGGACTAGAAGCTAGGTTGTGCTTGGGAAAAAGAGAGGTTTATATAGCTTAGATGGAGGGGATATGGTTCCGCTTCTCATAGGATAAGGCCTTATCTCTTGCATTAGTTCCATCCTAATAGGGGAAAGGAGCCCAAACTGACCTCCTCGACTCCATCTGGCCTAACCATGTACCAGGCTTCCGTTACGAAGCTTCTAGAGCAGGAAGCTTCAACTCCATATTTAAAAAAATTTCCAAAAGAGGATTGACATGAGTGAGAAAGGGCTCAGTCGCTCTGATCGACAATAGGGACACTCTGATCGATGCTAGGGACAGTTGTAGTCCCTTCATATGGGTGTGAGGAGGACACAGGTTATTAGTGTCGGTCTTGTAAACTGGGATAAGCAAAATATTTATGGTAAATGATGCAAAAGGGAATTGTTCTAATCATGAAGAGGGAGACAATGGGAGTTTCTTCATGATAGGAAATCATGTCAGGTACACTGTAGTGGTTCTCCAGGATCATGGGCAGGGAGTACAGGGACAGTGAAAAAATGTTCTGTAACGCTAATCCAAAAATTCTTTGTACCACACATTGGATCATGGACCTTAAATTTGCTTTTCTTTGTTATATACAATGGAATGTTTCACCAATTCTAAGCATTTATTGCCCATAGGCTATTTGCCATCATTGAAATTTTAGCAAACTTCACTTCCACTTTTTTTCCATGTATAAAATTCAGTGTATGTCAGACAAATGAAAGTTAAAAAATCATTGCATTCAAAGGTCAATCATATACTATCATAGAAATTGGTTTAATTTATCTTTCATGAAACGTGGATTTCAAAAATTTTATTTGTTGTAGGCAAACATCCCCATAGTTAGTAACATAGATAGATACCTTCAGCTTCATGGGTTTGAACCATTCACTCAAAGTAAATTGAAGCAATGCCATGGACAACTCAAAAATTTCATGGAAATTTTATAAGAATTAATTTTATCTATCTGCCAATCAAAATTGACCCTTCGTGACTTGTAGTTGCTAAGTCAAAGGTTCACAATTTTCGAGTGATTGGATCAATATTTCTAAAGTTAGTATTCATTAGTTGAAAGATATGAAACAAATTAATGGATTGATTCTTTTTTCTACTGAAGATCTAAGTATTATAGGAGCCATATTATAAAAAAATATTTCTTCTCTACCCTTGTATATTAAAAGTATATTAATTCTCTCTCAATAATAGTGCACGCTTTAGGAAGGAATTCTAAATAAAATCAATATGCAAGGTGAGTTTTGGAGTTTAAATTAAAAATTTCAAATAAACAAGACAAGCACACATGTTAAGATATCAAATTGTTTACCAAATTTAACAATATACACAAAAGAAAGTGATATGCTTGTTTCCAATAACGCTGATAGAACAAGTAGAATTGAAGACTTTGTTAATTGGGTTATACAATTTTTTATGGAATTGCCTTCTAGATTTACAGGGAGAAAAAAACACATGCCTTGGAAAGATCCCACACAGAACATGGTACTTATAACGTACTCAATTTTCATTCAGATAATGGAAATGGTGAGAAGTTATATTTAATTTAGTTATTACCTTCTTCTCAAAAAAAAAAAATTTGTAGCTACTCATTGCCTGCTTCTTGACAAATCCACAACCCAGATAGTTGACAATTTCAATGCAATCTGAGAAATAGTATGTCTACTTGAAGCATCCATGAAATGTAGTGATGGGGCTTCTTTTAAGGCTGATAAAATGTCATTTTTTTTTCAAGAGGCAAGTCTTGATAATCCAAACCATTACTTGCCAAATCAACAACCTAAATGTCCAAAATAAGAAACATAAGTAGCTTTACATTTAAGAGCACAAAAAAAACGTGTCCTCTTCAAAGAATAGGTTTGATTAGCTAAATGTCCCGTTGAATCCAAGGGATTATTAAATACAAGCGTGTTTGCTTCATCATGAACTGCATGACACTTGCAACATTTCAACAATGGTCCTTTTTTACAAGTGCTCTAGGACAGGGTCAGTGCAATTCGTAAGCCTAAATAATGAGAGATCATCCCTAATACAGAGGACTACAATAAATGTGGAGTCTACATCTATTGTTTTCAAAATCTCTACAACACATTTCCAAACACTCTAAAAAATAGTGCCATGTATTGATCTATTAGAAGATTAATTTTCAATGCTAGTGTCCAAAGTGTTTGGTCTTGAATTTTCTTTTATAGATTCCAACTCTGTTTTTCCATCCTTCCCTGCAACCCATATAGAAAATATAAATATCCTTAATTAATAGTCTATATATTGATATCCAATTATTGTTTGGGTTGATTCAGTTGCATTTGTTGGATATCCGATTTACAAAGGAAGTTCCACATGAGTGATTTCGAGGTTCGGGAATTTGATGTAATGGAGATCCCTAGCTGGTAGATCCATAAAAACATATTTGTGAGATATTGTGTTGTCATTCGTAAGGGATAGGATCGAGAAAGGGATACCAAATAGGCAACACTAGGCAGACCTTGGCCAAATTTATTTCTACCATAGCTCAGTTCAGGGATATTAATCTCAGGGTCATTACCTAGGTCCACATTATGTTCAACCCGCACCTTCCAGATTCCTTTTGGGGTGCTACAGTGGACACAACACACAACACGTCTTCTGTTGTGGGTTGACTCTATCTTTCATCCCCTCTCCCACTGCCCTCGAACAAGAACCAACGCAGAGCCGGCTAGGGAGAGGCACAATCAAATTGTAAATGTGAACCCCTAAAATTCGAGACAAATTCAACCATAAATTGCCAGAGGGTGAATTTCAAGAATGTTAGAGGTTGAAATAGCCCCTAACCAGTGCCATTTCTAGAAATCAGGGTGATGGGAAGAAAATCCCACCTACAAACAATTTTTTCAAGGTGAATCGGGCTTGGATCGAAATATTTGATAGGTGAAATATGTTTTCTCCAACATATTTTCCATAATATTAGTGGCTAAAATAAATATTTATTTATTTTTTAAATAATTTTGAGGCAAACTATACAAAAAGTATGCATATAAAAAAATATTCGCCGCTCCAAAATTATTAAACCCCTTAAATTTCACCCTTGGGCTAAGATTTGCCCCTAAAATTTTTCTATGTATAAGGGAATATATTTTAGGTTGCCTCACATTGATAATTAATATAATTTATGTTTATATTTAATTAATTAAATTTGGTTCAATATTTTTATTAATTTTGTTTAATCAAGGCTTCCAAATATTGCTAAGTTTTAGACCATCATCTCTATCCATTGTGTTGCCTCTTTTTTCTATTTCAATGACCTCTTTTACTCTCTTTTTTAAATATTGTTCTTCTTTTTTAATTAGTTTTTCATTTTCCTTGAAAATGTAGTGTGAGGAGGAGTATGCATATTCCACGAGGGATTATTCCATTGTCTTATTCCCATATATGTTTATTATGTGTTATTTTAATCTTATGCCAACTAACCTTCTAGTTTCACCTATATACTCTTTTTCGCTAGAACAAGAAATTGAGTATACTCCTTTGTGTTGTTTTAGGTCAATTAAATATTTAATAGAATCAATCATTTTCCTAATGGTGTTCGGATGGTTAAAAGTAACATTAATGTTTTTCTTGTTTATAATTTTTGCAATTTTATTAGTAGTTCCTCTTATAAAGGGCAAGGTGATTTTAGGGGTGCCTGGAGAATTTCGTTTTTGAATTCGACGCCGTATTAGTCTAGTCCAACAGGGTTGACAAATTGTTTTTTCATTATGGGGTTAGACGTCCAATGATTTAGCATTAGATAATCCACACTATAATAAGTTTGTGCAGAGGGAATGTTATGGCTTTGACACTTTGTTCCATCAGTAAAATGTTGGATATTTGATGGTTTCCACTTAACGTCGAATATCGAGTAGGTGCATAAGAATTAAAAATACATATATAATTTGATATGGGGAACTTGATTAGATCCAGCCAGAGTTAATTGAGCCTCCCTATATATCTATATGGATGGATCTATACGTTTCAACTGATACCTTCTCAGAACTCTTTTGCTCCATGAGATAGTGGGATTGGGAGACTTTTTCTTCAAGGAACTCATAATGATATGGTGGAAAGAGAGGCAAGATATGTAGCATATGTTGATTAGGATCCCCGAGTTCCATTATATTGACCTCACATAGTATTTCCTCATCGTGCACTATTGGTTAATGCTTATTATTTGTAAGCATCATATCCTTATTCATGCTTGTATCCGAGGCATTATCTACCTCCTAATCCAATTCGAGTGAGAAATGGGATGGTATCTCATATTGATTATTGTGCAACAGATCCAAGGCTTCAATATCTACACCATTAGAGAATCAGAGAACATTTTTTTAGAGAAGAGTTATCTTCATGAGACCAGTAGAACTTATGTTCCAAGATAGGATAACTACAATGAAGCTTCCCTTCATATAGATTAATTTACATCTCCTCCAGGGAATTCATATCCTTCACTACTAGCATCATCTTCATTGTGTCAGTATTGAATGAAATATATATGGATGTTTTGGTAGATTACCTTTTCAAATTGACAATCATTGGAGACTACTATTATAAGGAGCATGATAGAAAAATCTACACAGACATCAATTTCGGAAAACAAATGCTATTAGTTGATCACTAGTGTCAACTTTTATAATCCAAGCATAACAAAGTTATTTCTAAGGACATATCTTGGAAGATCATTAGGTGTTTTGGCTAGTGCCTAGAGATTTCAAAGAGACACTGAACCTAATGGCTTGTCTTCTTAATTGAAAAATGTATTCTTGCACCACTTATCATTATTCTTACCTAAGCTACTACCATTTCATGAGTGGCTCCTCTTCGTAGCATGTGCAATAAAGATGTAACGTCAACAATGTCTTGAAGTCCTCCCATTTTGTAATCATGGGATTGTTTCCTAGCTTCAATCCACCCACATAGCTCTTTTTTTTTTTTTTACAAGAACGGTTATGGGATTTCATTAACTGATTGGCTAAAGGCCACACATTCGTTTACAAAGGGAGGAGCAGGTTTCAGCATGCCTTTCTACCAAGAGGGAAATGGTGCCTACTCTTATCAGCTTCCTCTTTTTACAATTGTTAAAGTGTACTTTTGCTGCTAATTTTCCAAGCTGAAAGATACAAACGAACTGATGCAGGAGAATGCAGTAAAACATGACTCTTTAAGGGATTGGTTCCCATAGAATTTCCTTATCTTTGAGAAGAGTACCGGCCTCTAAATGGACTGCCTTGTTTGCCTCAATGTCTGCTGCTTTATTATTTTTTCTCAAAACATGAAAAAATTCAGATGTAGGGACTTTGACAGGCTTTTGATCCTTGTAATTAACCTTGCTATTTGCAGATCCGCTGGGTTGGAATTGGTCGCCACTGCTTTTATGATTACTTGGGAGTCTCCAAAGACATTTGCCTCCTCAATTCCCAGCTCTTTGAGGAAATTTACACCTTGAAAGAGGGCCAGCGCCTCAGCTTGTATGCTAGAGGAATGGCCTAGTCCCCAAACAAAATTGTGCGACAGTGTGTCGTCTAGATTAATGATATGTCCTCTAGCTCCAGCCTTTCCTAGATTCCCTTTTGCTACCCCATTAAAGAAGAGAGAGGGAAGTGGTTGATTGGACAGCCAGTCCTGAAAATCTTCTTCATTTTTCCTAATTTGCCAGTCTTCAAGGGTTGGAGGAGAAATTCTTGGTTTTTGAAAATTAAAATTGAGGACAGATCCCAAGTCTCTATCTTGTTGACTTAGATTCGAGTCATCTCCTTTGTCTTCCAGCCGCTCGATTAGCTGGATTTTCACTGAGTTGGCAACTATTCTATAGTCCTGATCCTTGTTCCGGAATATCCTCCTGTTCCTTTCCAACCAAACTTGCCAATTGATGAATTTTGGCAGTGCACTCCACGTTGTCCTGATTATTTTGTTTTTTGGGTGTGTGCCTGAATATCTGGCCATCCAACTCGTGAACAAATCCTGAACAGAGGTAGGAAAGATGAACTTATAATTCCAGGAATCTAGAAGCTCCTGCCAAATAGAGTTTGTGAACTTGCACTCGATCATGAGGTGGAGGGCTGATTCTGAGTTTTCTTTGCAAAGTATGCATCTAGAAGGCTCATTGATGCCTCTTTTCTGAAGTCTGTCATCAGTGAGGATTTTTTGACGGCAGAGAAGCCAACGGAAGTGGTCTACTTTAGGAATTGAGGGGGATTTCCATATGCCTACCCAAGGGGTAGGATTGGAAGGCACGTGGGGTCGTTCAAGGCACTTAGTGTATCCCTGAGAGATTGTGTATCTTGTCTGATTTTTACCCCAGCCTCTCACATCGTGCCTGTGCGCGTGGATAGGGGCCAACCCATGCAAGAAATTGTTGGGTGATGCCATCTCTGGTTGCAAGGCGGGAGGAACAGGGAGGTGTTTCCAACCTGCCAAGGCATCCTCCTTCCAAGTCAAGAGGTCCCATAGAGTGTTGACATTTGCTTTAGACAACCAATTCTTTAGCTCAGTAAAGTCTCTCAATTCTGCCAGCGAAGGTCGATCCAAGATTCTGTCATTCCACAGCTAAATTCGTTTACCATTTCCAGGAATCCAGTAAGAGTAATTTTTTATCAGCGGGGAAATTTTGTTAATGAACATGCTGAAAGGAGTTCTGAGTTGGTTTTTGGGCTGATCCAAACATCTGAGTCTCGTTCCTCTGAAGTATTTCCTCCACAATGCAACCTGAACCCAACTTGGATTAGGAGAAATGGTTTTCCAAATTAATTTGGCTCCCATGGCTAGATTTTGAGCTCTGAGATCTTTGAAGTTCAATCCTCCCTCAAAAATTGGTTTGGTGACTATTTCCCAATTGACTAGGGAAATTCTCTTATCGTTTTGTTTGCCTCCTTTCCAGAAGAACTGACTGATTAATTCCTCCATCTTTTTTATGATTCCCACAGGTGCCAGGAGGACAAATAATTTGAAAATTGGAAGGCTGCTGAGAACTGCCTTGATGAGCACTGGTTTGCTGGCAATTTTGAGCCAAGAGGATCCCCAAGCTTTCATTTTTGCTTTGAATTTGTCTAGCTGAGATGACCAGTCTTTGCTTAATGCCCCATTGTGGAAGATTGGAAGACCCAAATATTTAAATGAGGACCAAGTAATGGAGGCTGCAAATCCGAGGCATTTGGCTATGGAGTTTACAGTTGAAGCAGGAATATTCCAACAGTATATCAGACATTTTCCCTTGTTTAACACGCTACCCGAGACCTTACAGTAGTCAGCCAGAACTTCTTTGAATTTAATAGTTGAATGCAGAGAAGCAACGCCCAACAATAATGTATGATCAACGAAGAGGGCATGATTGATGCATTTAATCCCTCTTGCAATGCACAAGCCAACAATATCTTGTTCTTGTTGATTTTTATTCAAATAGAAGCTGAGGACAAAGGCCTGGATGACGAATAGGAGGGGTGAAAGGGGAAACCCGTACCTCAGTCCTCTAGAGGATTTGAAGAAATCAGGGGCCCTTCCATTCACTAGGGGGGAAATCCAAGGCTCCGAAATGCAAGCTTTGATCCACTTTATGAAGTTTTGCCCGAACCCGAATTTATGCAACACATCAAACAAAAACCTATGTCTAACACGATCAAAGGCATTTGCTAGATCTAATTTAATAACCATACCTTTTTCCTTTCGGTGTAGGATGGAATGGATCGCCTCTTGAACCAGCACAAAATTGTCCACCAACTACCTGCCCTGGACGAATCCACCTTGATTGTCCAGAATGATTTTAGGGAGAATTCTTTTCAACTTGTTTGCTATCACTTTGGTTATCACTTTGTACCCAATATTACATAAGGAAATTGGATAAAATCTGCTGAAAGAATTTGCACCTTTTTCCTTGGGAATGAGGGTGAGAAATGCCAAATTTGTGCAGCCCCCAATCTTCTAACAGTCCTAGGATTTCTGGATCATTTTGAGGAACTCCTTCCCAACTAGCTTCCAACATGTTTGTAGAAATCTAGGCGTGAAACCATCTAGTCCCGGAGCTTTATTGGGATCCATTGCGAAGAGGGCCTCTTTGGCTTCCTTATGCGTGATTTTGCTTTCAAGATCCTGGTTCATTTTGGAGATCATGAGGCTAGGGATAGCATCTAGTAGGCTGTCATTTTGTTCAGCTCCTAGTTCTTCCCTGTACAACTTCTCAAAATGATCTCAAGCTGCCTTTTTTATGCTTGCAAAGTCCTTCAAAACGTAGTTTTCTTCTTTTATTTCGGTGATGGAATTACGTCCTTTCCTAGCTTGTGCTTGTTTATGAAAGAACGAGGAGTTTCTGTCGCCAGATTTGAGCCAAAGACTTCTGGACTTGAGCCTTGAGTACTCCTCTTCTGCCAGGCATGCCTTATGGAAATTTTGCTGGAGCTTGGCCTCCTTTTCCAATTCTTCTTTAGTGATTTCAGCCATTTCAAGATGGAGATGCTGACTTTCTAGTTCGATTTGAATTTTTTCCTTGCCGCAGTAGGGTTGGGAAGGGTCTTAGCCCAATTTTTTAGCATGGATTCAACTCTTCTTAGTTGTTCCTCCCACACAAAGAAGGAAGATCCCTTGTCCGGGTCTTTCCAGCAATCTCTGACATTGTCCATAAAGTCTGTCTCTTTGTTCCAGAGAGAGCTGAACCTGAATGGAATAGGCCCCAGGTCCTTGGGGGTCAACAGTTCCAGGCTAATAGGCTTGTGATCTGATATGCTACTGTGAAGGATGTGCGATCTAGCTTCTAGCCCAAGAAGCAGGAAAGAACTTTGCACCAAGAATCTGTCTAGTCTTGCCGCTATGTGACCCAGGCCAACTCTCTAGTTTGACCACATGTACTTGCCAATAGTCGGCTTAATGTCTATCAGATCCCAATCTTGCATGAGATATTCCACTGATTCTCTTGCCAAATATTTGACAATACTGCCTCCTCTTTTTTCTGATGAGAGGAGGGTGAGGTTGAGGTCTCCGGCTATGATTATGTTCTCCAAAGTTTCTAGATCTGCCAAGTTTTTAATGGAGTCCCAACATAGTTTTTTCTCACCTGCATTGTTAGGAGCATAGACATTGACCAGACAAATAATTTCCTTAGATTCTAAGTGATGCAATTTTAACAAAAAAAAATGAGTGTTCAGGGACTTAGAGATTAGAGAGAACTTATTTGGATTCTAGAGCGACCCAAGTCCTCCCGATGCTCCATGGGCAGAGGTTGCTTGTGCTCCGTCTTTCTTCCAAAATTTTCTGCTTTCTTGGAGGAAGGTTGAATCCTCCAGTTTAGTCTCCTGGATGAGAAGAATGTCTGGGGCTTCCAGTCTTATTAAAATATTCATTGCTTCTTCCTTGGCTTTGGAGCCCATTCCCTTACATTTCCAGGAGACTATCTTCATCATTTACTTTTGTTGTGATGAGCTCCTTTGGAGCTCTGGGATTGGATCCTCTTCATATTTGGGGTTTTTGCTAGGGGTTTCTCTAGCGTTGGCTAGCTGCCCTGAAGCTTGTCTTTGTATGTTTCTTGATCTCTTTTTTCCTTTGTTGACATTCGTCCTCTTGTAGATCTTCTGGGGTGTCATGCGGAAAGAGTTATATTTGCGGACAAATCTAACCTCCCTAGGAGTCTAAGACTCTCTAGTGACAAACAAACCAAACAAGAGCAATCCTTCTCTAAATATACGTTATTCTATGAGAGATCAAGTGTTTTTCGATCTTACTTTAGGTCCAACGCTTGTTGTAGCAGTCCAGCCTTGCTGATCCAGATGAGCTCCTCCTTCACTTTAAGACCTGCATACACTAACAAAGCAAACGATTACATAACACCTGAATATTCATCATAAAACAAAGCATATTCATCACATAGACCAAGGAGTACATGAAATAATTCATTAACAACAAATCATTGAGAAGAATGGACTTATTTGTATTAAGGAAACAAAAAAGGAACCATTACAACCTGAGCCTTGGTGTTGTCAAGCTCCTCCCAGGGTCCAACAAGAGATTTCCTCTACTTTACAAGCTCACCCACTCCCAATATGGCAACAAGGAAGGATAGTGATCTCTCTTCACAAGTCAACAATGAAGTCTTAATTCCAGCAGCATTTCCCCTTTAGAATGTTCAGCTTTCAACCTCCCCTCCTTTGGCCCAATGCCTGTATTTATAGTATTCTAGAAGAGGTTATTCAGTTCCAACATCAATGGGATACTCCCTCTTTTTGGATGGGGTAGCTCCTCTCTTGATGGGATAAGCTCCTCTATCATAGGGTGCATGAACCATCTGGAGGCGCTCAATACACGTCAAAAACTCTTCTAGAAGGCTCTAGAAGTGACCACAAGTAACTTTTTAAAGATGAAACTTGCGCCTTTTGACCTTTACAGGGGTACACACCCAACCTTTAGCTTACAGAGCGTATAAATACGCAGGTATAGTGTGTTTGGAGTGCGTACACGCAGGTAAGGTAGAGAGAACCTGCGTACCAAGAGATAAACATGTTTTAAAGTGACTTTCTCTCTTTTTGAAGTTTGACATGAAGAGCAAAGGTTTGAGGCTTGACAAGGAGGACAACATGGCTATTTAACTGCAGATAACCATGGTGACAAATTTCAGTGTAACAGGTGGGCTTGTAGGACATATCATGGTCCCTAGTGATCCTAAGCATCAAATGACTCCAACGGGCCATCCGTTGGTCTCATGGCATCAACGGATCTACCTCAGTCAGTTGGTAGTGGAACAGTAGCACCCATTCCAAGAAAAATTTCACTAGTACAGATCCGAAGAAAAAATGTTTCAGATTCCCCGCCTTAGCTTTTGTCAGTTGGAATTTTATGTTGATCTTCATGGCTTCTGCCCAATTGAATATCGTCGATGTTGTACAGTCAATAGCATATAGAAATTTTGACTTGTTAGTCTTGTGCACTGCTTGGGAACCCACCACTCTATTGATAGTCAATAGTAGCACTCTCAGTGTCAGATCTTAGATAGTGGAAATCTCAATCTTGTTGCTCTTGGATTTGAGGGCTTTAGGGAAATGCTCGACAAGTAGCATGGATATGCTTTCCCCAATCAGTCGTGACCCATATAGGTTGACCAGTTCCCCTCTCTAGGACAGTCCTGTGATGAAATATATGTTTGAAGTTTCTAACTCGAGCTCCTGGTCACCAATGATGAATATTTCGTGATTTATGTCCCAGAGACTAATCAGGTATCCAAGTAGCTCAGGTTGAGCCTGTATCCATGGTGTGAGGAATAACTTGAGGAGCCCATAGTTCCTCAAGGCATTCAGGAAATTTGGATCATTCATTGCCTGAGTGTCCACATCTTTGTGCTCACGTTCTTTCTAGTCTACCATTTTTGATGATTCTTTCTTGCAAAAACCATGTATTCAAGACAATAATCATTTTTGGCAAGTAAAATTTGGATTCAAATGGTAGATTTGAGAGGAAAGTGGTTTTTTTCATTGTTCACAATGATGGTGCACCTATTTTAAAAACAGTTGCACCGATAGCACAGTTGCATGTTTTAACCACCCTTGGTTGACGTGATTCTGTGCTCGGAAATTGTGCCGACCGAGGGAGATTTGTTTTTGCCAAAAACTCCCTCATAAATCCGAAAAATAAATGAAAACATGAATAAACAATATGGAAATGGAGCTTAGGGACTTGTCTCTTACCTTCAATTGGCGGCTCGGCGAATGACCTCCCGGATCTCCCGAAATTTGCTGTGGAAAAATTAGGGAAAAAGTGGGTGAAAGGTCTTTCACAATAAGGTAAAATGGTAAATGGTAAAAAATATTTATTTTTGTCTCCTTTTATTTAGTTTTTCATGAAATATTAGGGCTTTTTAAAGTATTTTAACCTATTTTTCCTCAAGAATTGGATAATGCACTTTACCTTCTTGCGCAGCAACAAGTGATATATGTTCGATGATGATGTCGAGTCATGTTTCAACTCTTTTCTTGACTCATAAAACTCAAATGAAAAGATTGTTGAGTATTTTTCCCCTTTGACTCATAAAAGAGAATAAAATGGGGTGTCTGCTTTCAAGCTCTTTTGCAACCCTTTAAACATGAAAAGATAGCCAAGCCCTTGTCATTTCGAACTCAGTAACAGATGCAAAATTTCATGCGCCCAGTATACGTATACCGCTTTTTCAGGTTGGGATGGACTATTTATGAAAAAGGTACTCCTTGACTGAAATGGTCAAGCAGTTCTCTCAAGTATTGTTTTCTACCTTTTCAGGCTCGAGAGATAAAAATGTATGAAAAGGGACCATGTGGAGTTTTCTTTTTTGTGTCTTTTTCAAAATCTCTAAACATGAAAAACATACCGAGTTGCACCTTTGTCGGACTTGTTAAAATGTTAAATGAAATTGGATTCGTCACCATGACGAACATGAGCTTCTCCTACCTAGGGTTCATTAAACTTACTAGGTCGGATTTGTCCAAAGGATGAACTTACAGTGCAAGCATATGTTATCCCCTTCAAGCTTGTGATTAAAAAATAATTGGGGTACTTGCCAGGAATGGTGGGTGAAAATTTGGAAATCTAATCAATTGTGTCGACAGATCACTCTTGAACATGACACTTTTTTCTTCGTGTTGGGATGGGATATCCCCCTTTTTTCGTTGACCTTCCTGGGTTGGGCCATTCATTTTTTCCTTTCATTTGATCTTTGCACAACATCATGACCACCAATCCCATGGATCCAAAATCTTCTAAACTCCAAGTCGTGTCGCTGATATGTTCAAGAGTTGTACTTCTGTAGTTACACTTACCCTTGATTCTCTGTATCATCCGAACTCATTTTGCATCCCTTTGTCTCATGTCGATGACGTGGGATACATCATGGCCCTCCTTCAACATGGTCGCTTCTTGTCAACTTCAGCTCATTATCCAAGAAGTTGGCAGAGAGACTCCCTTCCAGTACCTTAGAGCTTGCATGCCCTAATGGCAATTTCTTCGCACTTGATGACAAGTTCACATCATTCACTTTCAGTTGGGTGATTTCACGGGTGTTCAACTTCAATTCCTTTATTCACATTCTGTGAATTCTGCTGGTAGTACCTTGAGGACCATTGTCATTATTGGTGGTTTCTCTTGCGCTTGTTAATAGTTTACATCATTGGATGGTACTCAAACAATTTTCTAGCATGTTCAATGTGAACACATCTATTCACATGCTAGAATCTGTACATTGGTTGGGTCATGCTGGTGTGCAAGGCCCTGGGCTCAGATTACAAAAGTCCAGGTTGAAAGGCGATGTGATATGATCATGTTGATATACATATCTCTCCCAGATGGATGGCTGCAACCATACCATGAGTTGTCATATGTGATCCTTCTCATTATTGGATGGTTGCAACCATACCTTGGTTTTGATATGATCCTCTTTATCGGATGGCTATGCCCATACCTGGATCCATTTGCATGATCTTTCTCTGGGTGGCTGTGTCCATCCCATGATTCAGGTATCATTTGATAGAGTTTTGAGTTATGTATATGTATCTGTACTTTCTTGCAGGTTTTCCAACGACAGACTTGGGTTCCCCACATTGATTCATAAAGCATTTCATCCCTCACTCTAGTTCGACCTTCACACTTTAGGGTGCATCTGTTACACAACATTTTTCACTGTCCCTATACTCCCCATTCCATGATCCTGGAGGACCTTTACAGTGAACCCTACATACCTCCCCTTCATGAAGAAACTCCCATTGTGCCCCTCTTCAGCAAAATGATTCCCTTTTGCATCATTTCCCTATATTCTTCTATTTATCCCAGTTTATAAGACTCATGCTAATGACCCTTATCCTCCTCACATCGATATGCAGGGGTCAACATTGTACTTAGCACTGACTAGAGCGATTGAGTTTAATTCAGTCACACTGATCCTCTTTTGGAAAGTTTTTTAAATAAGGAGCTGAAGCTTCCAGCTTTAGAATTTTCATAAAGGAAATCTGGTAAATGGTTGAGCTAGATGGAGTCAAGGATGTCAGTTTGGGATCCTTTTCCCTATAAGGATGGAACTACCTCAAGAGATAAGAACTTCTCCCATGAGAAGAGGAACCATTTCACATCCATTCGTGCTATATAAAACTCCCTTTTTCCCAAGCAAAAGCTAGTGTTAATGTTGGTGTGCTAGTGCTAATTAAGTTTGGAGTGATTAGCAAAATACCCATAGTTGTAGCTCTCTAGTTGTGTGTGAGTGAGAAGTGTGAATTTGGTTTAGTGTAAAGACTAAGGGAAGAGTCCGAATACTATCATTGTTGAGGCCATCATGGAATGATAACGGAAGTGTGTGGGAACTTGGTTTTGTCAGAGGAGAACAACAACGTCAAGGCAATGGTTGTAATCTCTTATTGATTTAATATGTATGCAACTATATATTGATTTCCTACATAATATGTCATCTCATGTGTATGACTTAATGCTTCTTGACTTGTTAAGTAGGTTGAATTACAATTTGTCTATTATCATGATTGTTGTTTGCTATTGTTTTCTTGTTTCAGGTGTTCGAAGAAGGAAACGAGAGATAGCTAGAGTGAGCAAGCAAGGTCATCACCAAACGGGATAAGCGTATGTTGAAGGCCCCAAAAATCGGGTCAACAACAAGGAGGATGCCCGCCCGGTCCGGACCTTGGTTGGCATCTTCTTATCCGTTTGGTATAGCGGGTCCAACTAGGGATATGGGACCAGTTTCCCAATTCAGTTTGTGTGTGAGAAAGATGGGTATTTCTGTTCTAAATGGAATACTTCTATCCTAATTCTAATCTAATGCTATGCTGTTGTATTCTAATAAACAGAAAAAATATCAAAATTTATGCTAACCCGGGGTGTGATCTTTCTTCTATGCGATCTAAAAAGATTTCAAACAATAACTGGTAATAAAGATCATTCAACTATTATAAGAAAATAATTCAATAAAGATGAACTACTTTGTATAAGAAGTTAAACGAAACAGTTCTGAAACTTATTGCATAAATGAGTTATTCATACACTAAGCATAAACAAATAGTTATCACTGTACAAAAGTGCCAAATGATAACTCAGGCATCCATGCTGTAATATATAAACAACTGAAAATTGAATATCACTTTAACGCATAAGCAGAAATGGTTAAGAGATAAAAGTACCATTTATAACTAGTCCTACTCATGAGTTTCAAGCGACAATTGATTTATCTCTCCTTGATTTAACATCCACTAAGAGTACAGAAGTGCATCATCAGTAGTAGATATGAAATGCAAATATCAAATAAACCCTGTTCCATTCATTCACCAAAACCTCCCCTGAGGGCGCAAAAGTGCATGTTCTGAGGACAAGTTTTTGATATATTTCTGGACCCTTCTCTAAATGCATGAAAAGGGTTTAAATATGACTAACTAAATAACTTATTTACAGAAATTGAGGATTCGGTTTAAATGCCCATCCTCTTTCTAAGCAAAACTATTTCTAAAATTAAATCTAATATCTAACTATTTCTAAATTTGCTCCTTAATGTCGCAAGCATTCAATATTTTCCTGAGTGGAGTCGGCTGACTGTCTTCCGTCTTTGGTTGCGTTACGAAAATAGAATCAGCAAGAGTTGGCATTATCCTCTCAGTAAAATTGATGATATACTTGAGAGTCATCCAATGACTATGTGGCATTACCATGTATACCTGGTAATAATCCCATTTCAACTTGGTTAACACTTGGACTGCTTCTGCTTTTCCTTTAGTTTTCTGATTCCAGTTTGTTTCTATCGTTGCTTTATTGCAGTTTTCGGGGCTTGTAGGTGACTGAGTAATTGGGAGCCTTCCTTTTTGAGAAATTTTTCTCAGCGATGCGCGCTAATCGTGCATCAAAAACTGCCCCTGTTTCTTGATCCAGGCTTCCCTGATGCATTTTTTGCTTCTTGCGTCTTTTTCTCTTATTGGGTATAAAGCTCAAAATTTGTAAAAATAGTGATTCCGTGAGTTCCTGACCCTGAGCATTAAATTGTCTGTTTCTATTATCGACATCGTTCAGTACCCATTCAACCATGGCTGTATATGAGAAATCTGTGATGGATGCCTCAGAAGAGTTCTGCGGTTCTTTCTCTCCCTTAAGTGGATTAGGTGTGCCTTCCGAAATGGACATTGGAGTACTGCCTTTCCTCCTCATAGTTTTCTGCATACTGCCTTGTATAACGCTTTGTCCTTCGTTCCTGCAGTTTACATTTTAGGTGGAAGTAATGATAAAAATAATGACAAGAAAACTTTAAATGCCGAAGATATGCAACACATGCCACCTTACGTGAACTAGTTATTCAAAAAACACAACACCATACTTCATTAACAACTGACAACAAGTCATTAATTCGCATTAAAATGCATGACCAGTTCTTGGCTTAGAAAATGTTTTCTCAAATAATGAGCCAGAACCAACTGCGATGGAGAGGTCCTGCGATTTTGCTTTGCAATATCGTAGATCGTTGTATTGCAATATCGCAATTTCATCGTGCTGTTCTATCGCAAGGTCGCAGTATCGTAGTATCACAATATCGCAGTATCGCAATATCGCAATATCACAGATCGCTTAATCGTTATAATCCTTATGTGTAATTCATGTGATTTTTGTGATGCGCGATATGCGATATCGCATATTGGTGATTTTAAAGTTTTTCAATGTGAGTGTTTCTTTAATGTATGCAATGCAATGAAGTTTCGCGTTGCAATCTCGCATTTTTTATCATTTTAACTCATTAGAAGGTACCCTATCATTCTTTGAGCAATGCGATATCTCTTAAGGAGTGAATTTACTTTCTTCATTATGAAACTTAGGTTTTTAGATTCTTCAAAGGTATTTTCCTAGGTCCATGATGTTGTAAGTTTCATCTAAAAGGAAATATAACACTAATTGATTTTTTATTTTATTTTTTTACAGAGGTTCCCCACTTATTTAGTATTAGTAATAACACTTCATAAGGAGGGGGGTTGTTGGTGGCCACAACAATTGGTGATTCACTTGGAAGAACCAGTTATCTCTGTGTTTCTATTGAATTTTTTCAGCTTCCAAAATAGAAATGTTTTAAGAAAATTAAACTTTATTATGGAAAGATAAAGTACATTATGCTCTAACCTGTCAATGACATTTTGTTTTAGCTATTTTCAACTTTGATTATTTGCTCCCTCAAGTTGGTCCTTGTGTTTAGATCAGTCATTACTTGGTCTGTAAAGATAAAACAAAGTCTTCTCTGTAAACCAGTTTTAAATATGCTCATTTGTCGTAGGTAGAGCCTCTGTTGCCAGCAGGCATTTATAGCCTCGGCAGGGTTGCCTGTTACCTAGCAATGATCCTGTATCCTACTTAAAGAAACCTACAACTCTTAAAGAAGAATCCACATCCACACTTATTGTTTTGATTTTCTTTTTATTCTTAAAGAACAATGTCTTGGTTTGATAGCCAATTTATGACATAGTCATTCACTCGATTTATAACTTTGCTGAACAAGATGGCTCGTGATGAGACCCCTTGCCTCTTGATTGTAACAGTCTTGAGTCATTGCCCTATTGTGGTATGCAATATTTAGCAAAGTCAGCAAGTTATAATACCTGTGATTATGATAAGCCAGCTCGTGATGAGACCTCTCATTCTTCAAGATGAAGTGTATCCTTGGATTGTTTCTCTGAAAGTTGTAATTTCCTTGGCAGGGAGGAAGTCATTGTTTCCTTTAGATAGCTCTGGACGACAATGATATAGTTTTTGGAAGTAGTTTTTCTACAGAGAATCTTTATTTTGTTATTGATACCTTTCATTGCACTGATATAAAACAATTTCTTCACTAAAGGTTATTTTCATTAAACTTTATGAAGTTGAAACTAGTGTCATATCTAGGTTAGAGTCTTTAACTGTATCTTTCAATAATAAAGATCAATTTTCCAAAAGATTTGCTATTTATACAAGCGAAAAATCAAAATCTGAAAGAGAGTTGGTGTCTTTTTCGTAAATGCCTAATGTAACCATTCACAACTGGTTTTATTATGAAAAAAGAAAAACTATTACTCTACAAAATAGAAGAATAATCTTCTATGGAAAATATTTCTTAAGAATTTGTCCATTGACAGGCAAAGAGTCTCTTTTACCTACTAAATCTTGTAACACAAATGTCGATGGACCTAAGACTTCTACAATTTGAAAAGGACCAAGCCACATTCTTTGAAATTTTGTATGTTTCCCCTTTTCTTCATGTGCCTTGTCCCATTTTAAAACTAAGTCTCCCATCTGAAAATATTTTCTGGTCATTATATTTGAATCAAAACAGGATTTTACTAGTGCTTGATGATGAGCATGCGTTTTCTTAGCTTGTCCTCGTTGTTCTTCTAATTTGATTATTTCCATTTGTCTTAGGTGTAATGAGGAAGTTGGTACTTCATCAATATATTGAACTAGAGAGAAAGAAGGAATTTCTAAATGAGTCAGAAGAACCACTTCTCTCCCATAAACTGAATTAAAGGGAGAAGTGCCGATGGAAGCTTTTCTCGTTATTTGATCTGCCCATAAAGCGTATATTAAGGATTTATGCCAATTTCTATGATTTTGGTCTACTGTTCTTTTGATAGTCCTGATTAGGTTTTTATTTGTAGACTCGGCTAACTCATTGCCTTGTGGATAATAATTGGCCGAATATTTAAGTTTGAATCCTCTTTTAAGTGCAAATTTAGTCATTGCATTTCAGAAAAGTATGATGCATTATCGAACATTAAAGCAGAAGGTAATCCAAACCTGGTGATTATAAATTGATCTATGAACTCAATGATATTTTCAGCATTAGCCGTCTTGAGTGGAATTGCTTCTACCCACTTAGTAAAATAATCTGTTGCTGTAAGGATATATCTATGCTGCTTGGAAGAGTGAGGAACGATCTCACCTATTATTTCCAATCCCCACTGACTGAAAGGTTGGTCGATGTTAACTAGTTGTAGTGGTAAGGATGGCTTCTTTTGTCTCCCAGCAGTAGTTTGGCAGACTTGACATTTCCTCACGTAACTGTGCGAGTCTTTGAATAACGTGGGCCAGTAATACCCTACATGCAAGATTTTATGTGCAATAGCGTCTCCAGTATAGTGTCTACCTGTTGGCCCATCGTGGAGTTCCTGCAAAACTTTATCAGCTTCAGATTTCTCAAGACATCTAAGGAGAACAGAATCATAATTCATTCTAAAAAGAATATCAT